>APFE030736701.1:304053-318873 GCA_000404065.3 Pinus taeda | reverse complement strand
CACCAAAACCCCCCACAGCAACAATGGAGACCATCCCAACAGTACTCTCAATCTTATCATACATATCCTCAATCATCCCCACCATATTCACAACCATATCAACAATACCATCAGCCGTATTCATCACATTCTCAACCATATCAGCAGTATCCTCAGCAAGTTGTTTATCCGCCTCAACCTACTCAACAAGCACTTCCTGCTCTTCCACCAATAAATCCACCACAACTTCAATTTCCAGCTAACTCACAACCTTCTAGACCCACTCAAATTCCTGCTCAAACTGTCCCAAATCCAAATAATAGAGCAGAGAGGCCAGCCTAAAATGTAGAAGAGGGAACCTCATATCCCACACTACCCTTGCAAAATATCAACTTGATGTCTAGTAGGGTACTCCAAAAAGATTCTCCAATAAAAGATAAGCGAGAAGAAAACACAGAAAATGAAAACGAAATGACAAATCAAAGAAAACCAAATGATGATACCAAAGATAAGCAAATCCAACCATTGCATCCACCTTTTCTAGACCAATTGGTCCAAATCAAACCTCCACTGTCTATACCACAGTTTGATGTCTTAGATGAACTCAAGAATGTCTACATAAAAATTCCGCTACTGAGAGCTATAAAAGACATTCCCATATAAACTAAAGCTATAAAGGACATGTGCCTCAAGAAGCCTGCTAGAAAAGGGATTGATCCTCAAACCATTCATGTTATAGGACATTTAGCAGGCCTTATGACCAATACCATCTCCATAGAAAAGTATGTTGATCCTGGCATTCCCAAAGTGACCATTATCATTAACAACATACAAATTCCAAACACTTTGATAGATCTTGGGGCCGCAATCAATGTCATGACTCTTGAAATGATGAGAACACTCCAGCTTACAAATTTGCAACATACAACGATTGTTCTAGAACTAGCTGATAGGTCTAAAGTGATTCCTGAAGGGATTTTAGAAGACATAATTGTCCCACTGGACTCTTGGGAGTATCCAGTGGATTTCTTGGTTCTTCAACCCAAATCTAGTTTAGGAGGGCACCCTATCATTCTTGGTAGACCATGGTTAGCAACTTCCGATGCATTCATAGGATGTCGATCGGGCAACATGATTATTTCGAGAGGGACCGAAAGAAAACAACTCACCCTCTACCCATCGGCACAATCACAAGCAGTAACACACAATTTGTGGCTTGATGATAAATTCAATGATAAAGAAGAAGTACAATCTGTTTTTAGCATTGACCAAATCTATGATTTCCAAGAACAAAACAATAATGATTTGGTAGAATTATTCCTTTCTCAACCTGATATTTCTGAAAATTTGAGACACGACCAATATCATGCTGCAGATGTACTTTTAGCCCAAATTTTTCAGGAAACATGCACCATTCAATATTTGCAAACCACATTTCATGACATCTTTCCAGTTCAATCCATCACCAACACAGAGAGTCAGATCATAGAGATTACTCCATGGAAAACTCTGAACATAGGCAATCATCTAGACTCATCCCAGCAATAGAAATTGATTCGACTCTTGAGAAAATACCAGAAAGCCTTTGCTTGGGACTACACCGATATGCATGGGATTCACCCTGACACATGCACTCACCATATTTACACGGATAGTACTATCAAACCAGTGAGGCAACCACAGAGAAGAATGAACCCCATGCTCCATGATATTGTCAGAGAAGAGTTGCAAAAACTATTGAGAGTTAATTTTATATATCCTATGTCTGACAGTTAGTGGGTATCCCCATTGGTTATAGTGCCCAAGAAAAATGGTAAGTGGTGCATTTGTGTTGACTACAGACAACTGAACAAAGACACGCTCAAAGGTTATTTTGCACTACCATTTATTGACCAAGTGTTAGATGCCCTAGCTAGGAAATCATCATTTTCTTTTCTTGATGGATTCAGTGGCTAAAACCAAATTAGGATAGCCTCAGAAGACCAGGACAAAACCACATTCACCTATCCTTGGGGCACTTATGCTTACAATGTTTTGCCATTTGGACTTTGCAATGCTCCAGCTACATTTCAGAGAGCTGTATTAGCTATTTTCGCTGATTTACTTCGTGATTGTGTTGAAGTTTACATGGATGATTTTTCAGTATATGACAATTCATTTGAACATGCATTAGAGAACCTTGAGAGAGTTTTGAAAAGATGTATTGAAGCTAATCTATCCCTCAGCAATGAGAAGTGTTTTATGATGTTTAACGAAGGGATAGTGTTAGGCCACTATATTTCTTCTCAAGGCATCAAGGTTGACCCAACAAAGATCCAGATCATTGTTGATTTGCCAATTCCACAGAATCAAAGAGAGGTAAGAAGTTTCCTTGGGTATGCAAGCTATTACAGAAGGTTTATTGAACATTTTAGTAAAATATATTTACCTTTGTTTAAACTTCTAACAAAAGATGTACTTTTGAATTGGAATGAGAACTACCAACAAGCATTCGAACTACTCAAAAGGAAGTTATCAACCGCACCAGTCATGAAAGGGCCTAATTGGAGCCTACCATTTCATATCTTTACATATGCATCTGACACTGCAGTGGGTGCATCGTTAGGCCAAAAAGAGGAATCTTGTACTTATGCCATTTACTTCATTAACAAAAATCTAACACCTGCAGAGTCAAACTACACAGTCACAGAGAAGGAAACACTTGCTATCATATATGTTGTGAATAAATTCCGACATTACATAACTGGTTATGAAGTCTTTGTACATACTGATCATTCTACCATTAAACATTTAATGAATAAACCAATAACTAGTGGCAGAGTTACCAGATGGTTATTATTGTTACAGGAATTTAACATCACAATGTTAGATAGACCAGGTAAAGAGAATCAAGTGGCATATTTTCTTTCTAGACTGCAAAATCCAGGTGAGGTTGTTCCGGTTGAAGATTCTTTTCTAGATGAAAATTTATTTGCAATTCCCATAGTAAATCCTTGGTATGCTGATTTGGCCAATTATTTGTCTACAAGAAGGACACCTCCACACTTTACTGCAAAGGAAAAGAAGAGACTAGTCAAACAAAGTGCTAGATATTCATGGCTTAATGGCGATTTATTTTACATTGGTTATGATATGCTCATTAGAATATGTGTAAGAAATGATGAGGTAATTGATATTTTAAAATCTTTCCATGATGAACCGTGTGGTGGGCATTTTGTAGGTAAGTGGACAGCATTCAAAGTTCTTACTCTTGGATACTATTGCCTATCCATTTTCAAGGATGCCAAGAAGTATGTGAAGAGTTGTGACAACTGCCAAAGAATGGGCAGGCCAACAACTACAGACGAGATGCCTCTTCGGCCCCAAGTTCACTTAGAGCCATTTGAAAAATGGGCTCTAGACTTCATTGGACCCATTAACACAACCTCCAATGGTAAGAAGTACATCTTAGTATGTATCGATTACGTTACAAAGTGGGTTGAAGCAAAAGCATTGGTTAGAGCCACCGAACACACAGTTGTAAATTTCCTTTTTGAAGAGGTTTTTGTCAGGTATGGAGTACCAAGGGAGATAGTGACTGATCAAGGTACCCAATTCACCTCAACGTTGGTAAAGGACATCACAGACAAATACCAAATCAAGCATAAAAGAAGCACAACTTACCATCCACAGGCCAATGGGCAGGTGGAATCCACAAACAAAACTTTGGAAGGCATCATTACTAAAACTGTTGCAATGAACAGGAAGAATTCGGAAGAGAAGCTCAAAGATGCACTCTGGGCTTAGAGAATCACATGGAAGGATACTACAGGATTTACACCATATCAGTTGGTGTACGACAAAGAGGTAATGCTTCCTATTGAGTTTCAAATACATACTTTTAAACTGGCTGCAAATTTGTAAATTGACTTGGACCAAGAACAACAAGAAAGAATTCAGCAGTTAAACCAGCTGGATGAAATGAGGCAGCAAGCAGAGGAAACCACAATCCTCATGCAAAAACAAAGGAAACAGTGGCATGATGCACGTATCAAGAAGAAGCAGTTCAAGGAAGGTGACTAGGCTTTACTCTTTGACTCTAAGTTCAGAGATCATAAAGCCAAGTTTACCACCCATTGGATGGGGCCCTACCAAATTGTTCAGGATTACGACAATGGTTCAGTGAAGCTCAAAACTATTGATGGAGAAGGTCATTGCTTTACTGTCAATGGTCATCGCCTGAAACTATACACTAAGCCCACCGGCAAGCAAGATTTTCTCCAAACAGTATCTCAACAAAGAGAGGTGGAGATACTGCAGCCCTCAGCTGCAGTATCCTTGCCTTAGATTATTTCCTTTCAATTTCAAAAAAAAAAAAAAAAAAGAAAAAAAAACAAAACTAAATTTAAAAACTATTATATATATTATATAAATGAACAAAAAATGTATTAATAATGGGTTAGATGTGAAAACCAGCCTCTGGCACACTCTAACCCGAATTCCTACTTGAAAACCAATTCGTTGGCGGGTAAGAATTCTCTTTCTTTTGTTCACTGTTTGATTTCTCAGCTGAATAATGACTTGAGGACAAGTCAAAACTTTTGTGGGGGAGAGAAGCATCAGCATTTTGTTCTTTTATCTCTCCGTTCTTTTATCTCTCCATTGTAAATTCTTAAAGATTTCTCATCTCCTCACTGTAAATTTCCAAAGCAGTTTGTTCCAGCATTCGAGATTTCAATAAATAAGTTGTTTTTTCATTGTTTTATCTCAGAGGGACCTGGTTATAAATATTATGCAGGGGGACCTGTTCTGTCCAGAAAACCATGCTATCAACACCAGCAGTAATGGGACTTGTTTAGACACATAAAAGGGACCTGTTAAGAGACTGTTATTTCAGGGTTACTTCAACACAACTTCAACAAGTTTCTACAAGGATCCACAGGTTGTTGGGCACCAAGACTCGATCAAACACCCAATCTCAAAGTACCTGTATACATATAAAGAGCTGCGTGACCATCTTCAAAGTTTTAGAGGGACCTATTGCATTCAAATCTATCTCAGGGGACCTATTATGAACAACCAAAAGAGACTAGTCCTACTCAGCATGCCAATGCAACAACAGCCAAACAAAAGTGTAACATGTTCCTTGTTCTTAACATTTAATTTCTTAGATTAATTTTTAATGTTAATTTTAATGACTGTGACTCTTATGATCGATTTCAAGGGCACTACATTTTCCATCATCCCTTATCTCACTGATTCTTCCCTACCTCAACCTATTTCATACCTCTAAAATCCATTACCCCTTCATATCAACCTTGTTATACGCATCCTACAACCATACCAACATCCTCCATTTGGCCGAGTACCAACAAGACACGTGGTGGATTGTATTTTAAAAAAAAATAAAGGTAAGAAACAGGTGTTAAAGAGGCCTATTCATTGTATTTCATATGGTTGAATGATGATTCCACCACCCCCAATAGTTAAATGATTCAAAAGACTCCATCATACCTCAGTATTACATATACGCTCCCAACGCTCCTATGATAGCATTTATACAAGCGGTGTCATTATTCCCCTGTTTCCAAAGATGAACATGCTCTGAAGTAAAGGTAGTCAGTCATTTCACCATCATTTTTCAGGTTGTTTATACTGGCATATAATTCCCGTGGCTTCCACAGTAAGGACTGAAGGCAGTGAACGCCATTCGGTTTTGACTCCCACCAAAGTCACAAGACAGTCGACCGAGCATCACATTGGATACTAAGGGAGCGACGCCATCAGGTAACAAATTAAAATTTCTTTATTAAAATTGCAAGTTAGAGTACGACCCTCTGCCAAGATGACCAATAGGGTTGAGCCGAGCGTGTTCAATAGTTCCCAATACCATGAAAATTGTATTTTGATTCTCAGAGAGATACAGTGGTTGCCCTTTTTGGAGAAATTTCATGGAAGCAATGAAGAGGTTACCAAGAAATTCACTTTCACATTCAATTGGGAGAAAACCCTGATAGGTAACTTCTCATTCAGGGTTTCAGAAGACACCATCGCCCAGGCAATAGGGATCAACCTAGAAGGGGAAAAGTATTTTAAGACCAAGCAATTTAAAGAGAAATCGTGGACTCAATTCATGTCCATATCCCGAGTCTCATCAGTTAACTGGAAGAAAGGCGTTCCAAGGAGTTGGTTGGTGCATCCCTGGGATGAGATGGTCTACATACTCCAAAAATTCGTAACCAGCGAAGGCCGTTACAGTATTGTTTATCTATACCATATCAAGTTGTTGCTACACTTGAAAAGGCAGTGTGTTATCAGTCTACCATATTTTCTATTGCAAATCTTAACCAAGATGTCGAAGACCATCCAAAAGCAGAAGGGAAATGAAGACAAGAGCCTATATCACTTCGGCTTAATTAAAATTCTTATTGAGCATGAATTGCAGAGAAGAGGGAAGATGTGGAAGGAGTTCTTAGCTGCTAACCAAATTAAAGATGAGGAAGACAAAGAGGAATCGCGGGAGAACTCAGGATTCATGAAGGACATCAATGAAGAGATCCCAAAATCCAAAGAAAACAAGGTACCTCCACCTGTGAGCAGCATAAGGACTAGGAAAATGAGGAAGGAAGATGCTAAGAAGGCAGAGCAAGATAAAATTTTCACCACCTATTCAAGAAGAACAAGGAGAACACCAAAAGCCCAGTTGCAAAAGACCAGCTTGAATCCAATGCACCTATAAGGATGGATATTCAGAGTAGTGACCACTCGCCACCAGGACCAGGAGCTGATATAGATATTGAAAGCCACTCACCACCAGGACCAGGAGCTGATATAGAGGTTGAAAGCAATAACAAACAAGAAAAATGGTCACCACCTCCCAATAAGAAACAGAAGAAACTGGAGAAACAAATTGAGAAATTAAAGGAAGAGCTCATTGAGGCTAATATGCTGGAAAAGGTTATCAAGAAAGAAAATGAAATGCTCTGAGCGAAGAGTAAAGAGACTCAAAAGAAGAATGAAAAGTTAAGGGAGTGAGTCAATGAGCTAAAGGCTAAGAAAATGGATATTTGTAAGTGGGCCACCAAGTGGTACAATCAGAAAAAGACCCTCAAGGAAAAATAAAAAAGATTAAAGCAGGAGCTCCATGGTTAGAAAGATGCCCAAGTGAAAAAGAATGTGGACACATTGCTAAAGGTAGCAGAGGTACGGGCAGGGATAGAGTTCAAAGGAAGCACTTCGGGGTTAGCATGAGGACATGCTAATTCATTAAGTCGGGGAGATATGTTGGTACCATTCCATGACCCCTTTTTCCCTCCCAAAACATGTCATTTGCCTACCTCTTTTCATCATATATCTCTCAGATCCCTTGAAAATTGATTAGTTAATAGTCTTATAGTTATTAAATTGCATTGAAATTGATTTAGGAGTTTTATGTTAACGAATTAAGAATTTTTGGCAAAATGGCTACAGGAAGTTCCAACATCCTGTAATTGGTTTATTGTTTGACATGTGGCATGACAGCTAGGCTAGAGCGAAGGGTAGGGATGAAAAGCAGAATGTCCAAGCATGGACGAACACCTTTCCCATAGCAGAATCGACCCTCCTACATGCGCGGTCAACGAAGGTCAAACTATGGCATGTTGGCGACAAAGGCAGCAACAACACGCATCCTAAGTTGATTTAGTTTTGTTTCCTTTTTGAAATCAGTTTAGGATAGAAACATTTTAAAGAATCATGATATGGTAAAAGCGGCAATAGCCTGCTCATGAATGTACATTCGTTTTCAAGGGTTATAGAACCATATGTAAACACAGTTCTGAGCCAGTTGTTTTATTATCATTATCATTGTTTCGAAAACAGAGTTTTTAATTTTAATATCAAAGACTTGAATTACAGTCACGATTTTGTTGCGTTCATTTGGTAATCGTTGGATCACAGTCCAATATACCTCTGGAATGCGGGACGAGCCCTGCGTAACGTGGTATACTGTTGTTTCTTTCATTTACAGTTTAGGGTATTAAATATGCGCAATGATTAAAATTGGTTTATGTTTATGATATGCATATGATTTATGTTTATAAATTCGCTTGAATAGATCATCACTGAGATCATGAATCATATCCTGTAAGGGATTCGATCCCTTGTGGTCTTGTAGAGCAATGTCATGAACTCTTATGCTTACGATTTCCATATATTTTTATCTTGTATGACTGTTAATGAATGTTGAGTATTTGTTGAACAGGGGTTTTATGCATGATGTCTCTGTAAGGGGATTAAAATCTTGGTTTACAGTGATACACAGTGTTTTGGTTTGATAAATGAATTGAATCTTGGTTTATAGTGATACATAGCATTTTAGTTTGATAATGAATTAAATGACAGTGTTGTAACTTTGTAGATTAGACTTAGATAATGATCCTTTATGTCTATATACTTTAGACGCATGCCTCTAAGTCTACGCACCCTGGTCGATAATAAATATAGCCTAGTCTAGCACCCTAGATAGGACACTACAAATGTGGTATCGAGTACTTGCCTAGGCAGAGTTCACTTATAACAACTCACCCAACCGCAACACGGGTTATAGTCCTTTTCAGATCCTATATGGCATGCATCCTTGTGGAGTGCATGAGTTGCGAAATCTAAGACAGCAAGAAAGATGAAGTACTGTTGGGGAAGATTTCACTAACGCGATGAAATATTTGCATGAGCAGGTGAAAATCAAGTTGCATGATTGCAGTAAAAAAATATAGGCAGCGAAAAAATTTGAAACAGAGAGAAGTGAAGTTTAATGTGGGGAAGGAACTCCTAACACATTTGTACGAGTGTTTTCCTAGAGGCACGTATAACAAACTAAAATACAAAAAGATAGGCCCGTGCAAAGTCCTATGGAAATTTTCAGAAAATGCCTATGAAATACAACTACCACCAGGAATAGGCATCTTGCCCATCTTTAATGTGGTAGACCTATTTCCATACACTGTTGATCCAAAAAAAGATAGTACAACACAACCTACAGGGGACACCCAAGATGGAAGTGAGACTTGGATGACACAAATGCCTTACATTCAACCCCCTGAGATCAAGAGGATACTCGATACTCAATTGGCCAAGAAAACTTGGTGGAAAGAGTATCTGCAATATCTGGTCGAGTGGAAGAACTGTCCTATTAAGGACAATTTGTGGCTTGATGCCAGCCAGATAGAGTAGGCAGGTTATTCAGCCGAGAAGCTCATGGACTGGAGTCATGGTTTCGTTTTACCCCAGAAGTCTGATGTAGTAGCATCCAGCTAAGGGCACCATGACTGGGTGTTCGTCTCCGCCAAGGTGGAAAGATTTATCAGCGATTGGTTTCTTTATGTTTAATTGGTCAAAGCAGAATGTAAGGACTTGCTGTTTCTTTTTAATTTTAGTATTAGTTAGGGAACTGTATGGTTAGTTAGGGTCACTGTCACAATTGTCTATTTTTTAGTGTGTAATTATCTTATAAATGTTTCTTCCATTTAGAATAAAAAGAAGACATCCATGTAAATTCTAAAATCTTGTAGCGCAAGAAGAAATGAATGAATTAACAGTTATGTAACTAATAAAGGAAACAATTGAAGCGAAACTGTGCATAGTTCAGGTAACTGTGGGCAAATAGTACAAATATAAAATGTAAATCATTCTGAAGGGTCCGATGAGAAGAGAGGAATAGTAATATAGTTAGCAAAAGACATTGTTAAACAAAACCCTGAATCCGAATCCATCTGTAATAGGCAATCATTCCTTTTCAATTGATTTCTATTAAATGACTGAGTGTGATAAAATTAAACAACAAATTGCATTGCTGTGTTTTCTAGTAGACCTCTCCTAACAGGCTGAGACAAAGTGGCCCACATTTGAATGAAGAACAGAAAGCAAAATATCCCAAAGAACGAGACAACGAACCAAACAATCAACATTACCTTCAGTATTATGGCGCATTAAACTTCAAAGGCAAAGAACAATCAAGACGCGAAGTCAGTGGGAATTCCCCACAACAAAGGTAACCATTGTAACAAGCATTTCTACATTTCCATTATATAAAAAAAAATCAATGTTGGCATGTAGTAAAGATTTACAGTCCTCAAGAGTATAAGACAACAACTAGAGACCAGAAAATCTTCCAGAATGACAAACATCAAGGCTAGGGTTTGAGACCTTGTAGGACTATAGTATTGTCGAGAAAAAAGATAAGACAATTTACAAGCTATAGCTGAAGCCACTGAATGCAAAATAGCAGTTAGAGGAGCCAACCCTCGCATTGCTAACCTATTGGCTATCTATATTAAAAGAACAAAGAGGAAATACTACAATCGGGGTATTCATAATAGAGAACGACCGTACCCATTCCACTGACGGAGTCTGGGCCACAAATCACTCTAGAACCAAAACCGCAACCTGCAACCATAGCAACAGAAGTGAGTCAGTAAACCATTACCAAGGAACGAGGGTGTAAAGCAACAAAATACTATGGAATGAGAAGAATTGTTTGACTTACCAAGGGTAGTGAGCACCCGTGGCTCAGGTTCCTACCTGGGTCGTGAATACAAATGGAAACCCTGCTCACAAGGAACAACAAACATTAGCACCACTGAAAAATTGAGCATGTAAGTATAGAAAGGAGGAGAGGACATACTTGGTTGGAAAATGGATGAAACCAAGCCCAAGGTCCATTGTGAATGCAACCTGGACAGAAGAACATCGACAACAAGTTAAACTCGGAATGTGGCCACAACAAACCATGTAAAGACAATTGAAAAAATGATAGAGACAGTAGCGTCCACGAAGCAAAGTATTAACCAGGCAGCGAAATTCACAACTAGAGATGGACAAGGCACCATTCTACAACAAGCCATCATTGCATACAAACGCTTTTTGCAGAGCAAACCTTCACTATAAACACTTTCAGAGAAAGAAACAAAATGACCGAATACCAAATGCCAAGGGTTTTGCAAACTTCAATGAGCGGGAAACAATAACCGAGGTGAGTACAGCTAAGCTGGCAACATTAAAGATTGCCATAAATGCTTCCAACAAACATCGAGAAATATTTGATCAATTAGTGTTAATCATATAAGCAATGATCCTAGATTATTATCAATAATACATTTGTTAAGTACAACGCTAGAGTATTAATAATGATAGTCATAAACCAAAGTATAGGTTGGTCCCATCACAATGTTATTCCATGATGTTTCAATAATATCTACATTTGCAGTATTATAATTCCCATTAATTCAAAGTTGCCTTTTATGGATGTTAAGTAAAGGAAATAAATTTAGATTGGCAGAAGATATTTAGCTCAGGAACCATATATTCCCATAAAATATAATAAATATCATATTTTAAAAGCAATATTAAAATACAAGATAGGTAAAATTTAAAGATCTTAGTGTGGTTTGGAGATAGTATTGCAAATTGACAAATATGATTGGGCTAAATGATAAGTTTGATGTAGTTTTGGAAGGATGTAATACAAGTTTAAGGTATATTAGTAATGTTACAATTTAGGAGTTTGAGGATGAGTTTATTTGGTCTAATAATGTAGCTAAAGTGTTGTACAATCCCAAGGTGTCCTTTAAGGTTTATTTATGAAGGGAATTGTATGGAAAATTTAAAGTGATATTATAAGATTGTTTGTAAATTTAAATCTACGCTAATATCAAGGATTTTTAAATGGATGGACCTTAAAATATATGGTCTAAACATGGGATAATCTATAAAAAAATTGGGTTGCCATGGCTCTATCAATTTTTTTAATTCTCAAGGGAACTGAGGAGGTCATATAGCATTCTCTATTATCATGTCCATATGTTGTTCAACTATCGAAGGAAGTAAAGAATCTACTTGGTTTGAGAGATGCTTATCAACATTTGTAGGTAAGGGTGGGTGGGCTGTGGGGAAGAGGGGATTTTTATTTAAGGGTAGCTTGAGGAACTTTTGTCATGATTTAACTTTAAAGAGAAGTAAATACTTCTAACTATCATTTCTATAGTATTTGGCCTAGATGAAATACTGGTTTTCTCAATGATAATTCCGTTCCTCATATCCAAAGTGCTTCATAAGGAATGGATATTTTCATAAATTAAAAAAAGACAGAAAATGACAAACCTCAAATGTAAATCGTTGTATAATAGCATGGAAAATCTTGTACATGGTCATATTCCAATGATGCATCAAAAGGGAACCCTTATCTGAGTGAGCTATAATAAATATTATACATATAGGGTGCTCATATCTTAATATTTTAAATATATTTAGGAAAGGAGGTAAATCATTTCTTAACCAGTCTTTATAATTAATATTTATGCTTGTAGTAGAAAAATCCATTTCCAATAGTTAAATGTTTAAGGATCTATACATATTTGAAGTATAGAAACCTAGGAAAGTATTATAATTCTTAAATGCAAACTATAAATGGTTACTTATTTTTTTTTGTTAAAATATTAAAAAAAGGTAAGAATTCTATATAGTTTCCAGAAAAAATTTGTGGGTTTTTGAGTAAAATAATTCTATCCTATAGAATCTAGGTGAATAATTTTTAACAAAATTTGAAAAAGTGAATATGTTTTGTAAAATGACATGAAATATGATCCCAATGGTGAAATTTAGTTTTATACAATTGTGTATTTACTCCACTATTTTGATAAAATTGATGGAGACAATAAATGCTTTGCAATTTTTTTATATCAATACAGATATATGAGGAGGTAAAAGATATCAAATATAGCTTGGATGAGATCTATTTTCATCATGATTATAAGGAATTAAATGAGATGCTGCATAAATTTTCTAAGGGTGATCTTATTCTAGTTCAAAGACAATAGCACATATGGGAGGATTTGGAAGGAAACCAACCGGTTTTGGTCATCCATCTTTTCTTAAAGATTATTTATGGTGGTGATTTATGTGTATTTATTATTGATCATCATTCTGTAATTGAGTTCATATACACAATCCTGTAGATGAATTATATATGTGAGCTACTATATATGTTTATATCATGTTTAATACTATTGGATGCATTTATTTATTTATCTATAGTCCTTAATGAGAATATTTATTGCACTGATAAATAATTGCGGGAATAATGACTTCAATTATAACAATTTTGAAGCCAAAAGGTGCACCAATATATTAAATTGTTCTACACAATCTAGTTGAAATTATCCATTTCAAATCTCAAACATGTACTACTTATGAATTTTAACTCTAATTCAAAACTTTATATATGTCATGAATCAACCTTTTTCCATACTACATTTCCTTCCTTTAATTTGTTAAATACACTTGCAACTTAGAAGAAAATGCAAAAGTTCATGACTAATTTTAACTATTACTCTTAATTATCTTTATATCCAATGACCACCAAACTAATTATGATTAAAAATTAAAATTCTCTCAAAATTTCTTCTCCCACTAAAAGAAAACATATTCATGTGCACTTCACCTCATTAAATCCAATGTAACATTACAATATGATCTAGACGCATTTATTGCGTCTCATGAGGAAAATATTAATGTTGAAAATATCACCAAAAAAATTTATCTTTTTTACTTATTACTCTTCCTTCATATTCTTCATTATGTGTAATGACCCTTACTCACAACTGCCCTTTTTAGAATCATGCTTTTTATCTTATTATGAACGCTATGGTTAAATGAATTTTGTCTCATTCACTATTTTTAGTGAAACAATTCAATTCACAAATCCTAATCCCTATCCATTCTATATTGGTAGGATACAAGAAGATGGTAAATCCTTTTGTAATTATAATAATGCTTTGCCACCTTTTGTATTATACCTCATTTTTATGAATGATTCTATGCAACATAACACTTATCAATTGGGTTTCTGTGTTTTTGGATATTCCTTTTATATTTGCATCACTCTCGAAACTATGATTGTCACGTTAACTATTACAAAGTCACTAAGGATGTATCTACATATCACTTCACTCCTAAACCACATTTTAGCTCTCCAAACCTTTTGATTAATTATATTTTCATATAGGTGGCTCTACATAATTTCTTGCACCTTTACATTTACCATAGGCCACCTTAATCCTCTCAATCCATTCCCAATCTCCTTTCCTTTTGTGTTAACCATCATAGAGTTAAAATATACCATCTAATTATCCTTCAAAACCTAGATTTAAGATTAGAGGAATCAATGAGGAATAAGTCCAAAGACTAAATGACTAGTACAAACTTCAAGGAAAAAGTATACAATGAAGGATAAAATTCAAAGACTAAGATTTGCAAATATCTATATTTTAAAACAAAGCTATCATATATATATATATATATATATATATATATATAATATTCTGAATACCTATTTCTAATTGTTGAAAAAAAATTGATAGCACGTTAACATTTTCTTTTACATTTTCTTAATTTAATACTATTTTATCTCTCCATAAATCAAAGAAGAGGAAAGAGAACATTATCCATTTTAATTGTAAAAGGAGTAATGTAAAAGATATTAATAAATAACTAATTATTTATTGTTTTAAACATATTTAATAATTAAATTAGTCATACTTAATAATTCTTTATATATTTCTTTTAATATGAATATTTCTATATTAAATATTTATATTATATATAAGAAAAATGAATATTAAAAATAGTATAGAATAATTAGAGTGGAATAAAGAGGGAAACACTCTACAACTTGTGAAAGGTTTGAAGTTGGCGCTGAGTTTGGTTTCAGGGTTCTATGGTGGGTCATGGCGGAGGGAGCGTTGCTCCCTCCTACAGCCAAATCGTCATGGAGGGAGACAAGGAGGCAGGAGGGAAGCAGCTCAAAATACCGATGGAAAAGATTTCAGA
>APFE030736701.1:255783-300202 GCA_000404065.3 Pinus taeda | reverse complement strand
TACACTTGCAACTTAGAAGAAAATGCAAAAGTTCATGACTAATTTTAACTATTACTCTTAATTATCTTTATATCCAATGACCACCAAACTAATTATGATTAAAAATTAAAATTCTCTCAAAATTTCTTCTCCCACTAAAAGAAAACATATTCATGTGCACTTCACCTCATTAAATCCAATGTAACATTACAATATGATCTAGACGCATTTATTGCGTCTCATGAGGAAAATATTAATGTTGAAAATATCACCAAAAAAATTTATCTTTTTTACTTATTACTCTTCCTTCATATTCTTCATTATGTGTAATGACCCTTACTCACAACTGCCCTTTTTAGAATCATGCTTTTTATCTTATTATGAACGCTATGGTTAAATGAATTTTGTCTCATTCACTATTTTTAGTGAAACAATTCAATTCACAAATCCTAATCCCTATCCATTCTATATTGGTAGGATACAAGAAGATGGTAAATCCTTTTGTAATTATAATAATGCTTTGCCACCTTTTGTATTATACCTCATTTTTATGAATGATTCTATGCAACATAACACTTATCAATTGGGTTTCTGTGTTTTTGGATATTCCTTTTATATTTGCATCACTCTCGAAACTATGATTGTCACGTTAACTATTACAAAGTCACTAAGGATGTATCTACATATCACTTCACTCCTAAACCACATTTTAGCTCTCCAAACCTTTTGATTAATTATATTTTCATATAGGTGGCTCTACATAATTTCTTGCACCTTTACATTTACCATAGGCCACCTTAATCCTCTCAATCCATTCCCAATCTCCTTTCCTTTTGTGTTAACCATCATAGAGTTAAAATATACCATCTAATTATCCTTCAAAACCTAGATTTAAGATTAGAGGAATCAATGAGGAATAAGTCCAAAGACTAAATGACTAGTACAAACTTCAAGGAAAAAGTATACAATGAAGGATAAAATTCAAAGACTAAGATTTGCAAATATCTATAATTCTAAAACAAAGTTATATAATATATATATTATATATATATATATATATATATATATATATAAAATTATTTGGGAATACTTTCCTAATTGTTGCAAAAAATTATAAGCACGTTACATTCTTTTACAATTTCTTAAAGTAATACTAAATTTTATCTCTGCATAAATCAAGAAGACAAGAGAACATTATTCCATTTATATTGAAAGAGTAATTAAAAAAGTATAAATAAATTGAACTATTATTATGGTTAATATTAATAAATAATTAGTCAAACTTAATAATTCTTTATATATTTCTTAATTATGAATATTCTATTAATAAATTATTTAATATTATATATAAGAATGAATATTAAAAATAGTATAGAATAATTAGAGTGGAATAAAGAGGGAAACACTCTACAACTTGTGAAAGGTTTGAAGTTGGCGCTGAGTTTGGTTTCAGGGTTCTATGGTGGGTCATGGCGGAGGGAGCGTTGCTCCCTCCTACAGCCAAATCGTCATGGAGGGAGACAAGGAGGCAGGAGGGAAGCAGCTCAAAATACCGATGGAAAAGATTTCAGATACAAGAGGCAAGGAAACCGTGGGAAGAAATGAGATCCAGGATCAAGAATAAAAACAACATAAACTGAGTCAAGAAAGGGAGAAGGGAGGCAGTAGCAAGAAAATTCCTCATACAAAAACTGCGTGAGTCTGCAAACCCAAATCGAGCATCATCCCCAGGATCATATTAAGTGATCCAGTGATTCAAGTGCATAGAGACCATATGAGAGAACATGCCATCATCTGCAATTTCATGGGGTTATGGCCAATGGAGAGGGCTTTATACATTTGGATCAGGATCCATTGGAAGCCAAAGGGAGAAATACATTTTCATCTGGGGTCTAAGGGCTTCTTCACGGTGGTGTTTGCAAGCTTAGAGGACAAAGAGAGAGTGCTTGAGGGGGGACCTTACTTCTATGTTGTGGCAGGACTCTACATGCATCCTTGGGCAGTGAAATTTGCGCCCGAACTTGAAACATTCACATCTGCACTGGTATGGATTAGGCTATACTCATTACCTTTGGACTGTAGGCAACCAGAGTCCTTGAAAATTATGGGCAACAAGTTGGGGCATTTTCTAAAAATATCGAAGGCAACTCTCAAATGTAAATCTTCACCTGAATATGTGTCGAAATGGATCTATCTGAACCCCTTCCAGAAGCAATAATCTTAGAAGTATATGATGAGTGGATGAAAACAGTAGACTATGAGCACATAGCATTCAAATGTTGAAAATGTCATGAACATGGACATCTATTTAGAAACTTCCCTAAAAACAATGTGGAAAGCAATGGGAAAACCTATGTGGACAAAGATCATGAGGGATTCACCAAGGTTGGGCGCAAAGGGAAAGGCGGTAAAATATCACATAAGAAGACAAGCAAAGACAAACGGGCAAGACACAATAGTTTCAAAATCCTAGAGGAAGTGGAGGAGAGCATGGACATAGCCCAAGTCAACGAGAACGTTCCTAAGGAGCAGGATATGGAAGCTGAAATGGAGAATATCTCAGCAAAAAACCAGTAAACAAAGGAGCTACAAAGTTGCATGGAGATCAGAAAGGACCATGAGATGAACCCAAGTGAGGTAGGTAAGGAGGATCATGAACTACAAGAGATTCTAGACAGGGAAAATCTAGATCTAGAACAATTTCTGGAACAACTAAAGAACAAAGGAGAACACTCATTGCCAAAAGAAGATTATGATTGAGTCCAACAACTCTATCTATGGAGGGAACAATCGAATGGAACTGGAGTCAAAAGAAACCACGAAATCCAAGAGTATAGGGGGGTCAAAATGATGGAGAACCTACAGACACTATCTCCAAAAAAATCAAGAAGGAAAAAAAGAAGGAAAAGACAGAGTGAACTGCTAACTGAATGTGGGAAACTACTAATTAACTCAGGTAAGATGAAAGCTCTTACCAGTTACTCTTTTACCAACCTTTCTTAATGAAGCTTACAACCTGGAATATTAGAGGTTTAGGTAGTAGAAGGAAACATAGAAATCTCAGCAATAGAATAAAAGAAGTAAAACCAGATATGGTCTTTATTCAGGAGACAAAATGTTCTATGGAGAAAATAAGAGAAATTCATAATAAATGGTTAATAAAGTATGATTATCTAGAAGTTAAAGCTAATAACTCTGTAGGTGGGATTCTCACATTGTGGGATTGACAGAAGTCCTGTTGGGGACAAGGAGACTTAGATGATAACTAATGTATATGGCCCTCAACAGCAAGTTGATAAACTGAAGCTGTTCACCTGCTTGGAATGTCTCAGAGCACGCCTTCCCAATATACCCTCGATACTTGCAGGAGATTTCAATATGATAAGATATCTCTCGGAAAAGAAAGGAGGCACTAGGTAGTTTGGAAGAGACTCTGAAGTCTTCCAATATTTCCTCATGAACATGGGACTGGTGGATACCGGGACTATAAATGGAACCTTCACTTGGATCAACAAAAGAGGAGGGGTTTCCCAAGTGGCATCTAAACTAGACAGGTTTATCATTTCTAAATACCTCATCCTCACAGAATTAGCCATCATAGCATCCATTCTGCCCTTTAGGGGCTCAGATCATTGGCTTGTACAGCTAGAAGCTTCCTTTATGGGCACTCCGAGGAATAGGCCTTTTAAATTCGAAAATTCCTGGCTCTCTCACCCCAATCTCACTAATGACATTGCCAATTGGAGGAAGGAGGATTTGGATATTCAAGGTACCAATATGTACATGCTCCAGTAGAGACTGAAACACATTAAATCCAAATTTAAGGACTAGAACAAAAAAGAATTTGGTGATATCATTAGGAAAAAATGAATATTGAACAAAAACTCCAGGAAATCAATCAGATCAATATCACAAAGGGCTTCAATGAGGAAAGACAGAACCTAACTAATTCTCTGCAGGGATAATGGGAGGGGCATTGCCTACAAGAGGAAACATTTTGGAGACAGAAATCTAGAATTCAGTGGATCAAGGAGGGGAAAGTAACACTAAGTTCTTCCAGAAATCCACTATGGCTCACAGGGCACATAACATAATCAAAAAGCTAAAGGATTCTCAAGGGATGGAACTTTTCACACACAAGGACATGGAATTAGCCCTAGTACAACACTTCTCTAACATTGCAAAGGAGCCTATGGAAGACAGATCTAGGTTTATTGACAAGATCACCCAACACATTCCCAAGTTGGTCACTATCGATGACAACCACAATCTCAACAGGTCAGTGAGGTGATCAAGGAAATGCAAAATGTAAAAGTACTAGGCCCAGATGGTTTCAATGTTGATTTCTTCAAAGCCTGCTGGGATATAGTCAAAAAGGACATCCTAGAGGTGGTGGAAGACTCAAGACAACACAAAAAGTTTTTGAAAGATCTAAATGTGACCTTTATATCTTTAATCTCCAAAAAGGAGAATGCTCTTACTCTGGGTGAGTTTAGACCCATCACCTTATGTAATGTGGTGCGTAAAATCATCTCCAAAGTGATAGCCAACAGATTCAAGCCATTGCTACCTTAGCTATGTGGAAGGAAGACAGATTCTCAACAACATCATTCAACCACATGAGGTGATACACTCTCTCAAAAGCAACAAGAAAGTAGGTATGATCATTCAATTGGATCTTGTGGAGGCATATGACAAACTCAACTGGGCTTTGTTAGGTCCCTTTAATACTAGTGATTACCCCATTACTATTGTAGCTGTATCCCTTATTAATATTTTTGTGCCTGTATTGTACCCATATTGTTATTAGTGTGCCCCATAGGATCCCTCTATTGCTATTTTTGTGGCTTTATATTATTATTGTTAGGTCGGCTGGGTTATATTGTGATTCCTTAGACTCCTATAAGGAGGTTTTGTCTATTGGATCATCCAAGAATTGTTCATTTATGTAATGTAAAGGAGGTTTCCCCCTCAAAGGGGCTAAATTCTAAGGTGTTGATCTATCTTTTCTATCTTTTTGTGAGCTGGTTCCATAGCATTTGGTATTAGAGCTTTGGATTCTAGGGTTTCGCTGCTCCAAATAGGTCATCGTGGCATTTTTGCTATAACTTTTTTTTTGTGACGTTTCAGAAGCGAAAAAGAACCCATTTGAGATGAAATTGCATTGAACCATGGGCTCGAATTTCAGAGCTTTTTGTGCTATATTTGCAGAGATATGATCTGAGGAAGTTGGACTTTTTGCAGACTCCTAAATTACATTACAAATAGGTGACCTGAGGAAAATAATAATAACTTTCTCTTTGAGCATCAGATTGAAATTTCGTCAGAAGGTATAGAAAGAGGATGGATTTTAGTTTCTTGTATATATTTTTCAGAGCCAAAGGTTTAAAGAGGGACACGTGGCACGTCGTACAAGTTCGCTCTACTGAACTAGTTTATAATCAGGTCACTGTGGGAGATTTGGCATAACTCTTCCTTGGAGAATCCAATTTGGATCAGACTAATGGCATTGGAAGGAGGACACAGAGGGATACTATAGGTTGCAATTTCATAACTGGATGATTCGAAATTACAGAGATACTTCGGAGGAAATATCGAGCTCCTACAAAGTGAAAAAAGGTGTGTAGATTTTTAATTTTTTTTGCTTAAGATTGGTTTGAAAAATTATTTTGAAGGAATTGAACGGGCATAGTAGAGCATTATTATCAGTAACTAATGCCCTGGGGAAAAAAAATGCAAACACCTAGTAAGCAACCTGAAAACTCTAGCATGACTCATGAAGAAGAGGAAGAAATGCTACATGATATATCAAAATTACAAGACCAAGTGCAACAAATGTCACTCTCACAAAAGCTAATAGAAGCTAAGATAAATGACATGGAATCTAAGATAAAGGACATGGAAGCTAATATGGACGATTTGAAGACAAATTTGACAAATTTTCTACAAGAAATAATTAATAATGGTGAAAGGGTAGTAAAGGAAACTCATGATGCGAACAGAAGAAATGTTAATCATGATTTCATAGACTCTAATGTTGGATCGAAGCCCCACCATGTTCCAAAAATCGATATGAGGAAGTTTCATGGCATAGATCCCGCAATATGGATATTACAGATGGAGCAATTTTTCGATCTCAATAATGTGCAAAACCCACAAAAGTTATGTATTGCAACTTTATATTTGGAACCAAATCAGTTTGTATGGTATCAATGGTTTTACTTTTGTAAAACAATTATCACTTGGGAAATTTTTATGGAAGAATTAACAGCACATTATAAGGATACAAAAAGCAACGTCTTTTTTAGCCAATTGATAAGTCTCAAACAAAAGGGTTCAATAATGGAGCACATTGAGGAGTTCCAAAAATTGAACATAAGGGTAAAAAATATTCCAGAGGAACATAGGATTGATGTGTTCATAGGGTCTTTAAAGGATAATATCCAACATGATGTTCGCCTTTGGGAACCTGATTCATTAGAGAAGGCATTCAGGTTAGCAAGAAAAATGGAAAGCAAAATTATGGCAACCAGGAAGCATACTGCTCACAACTATAAAGATGGAAGTGTTGTTTCCCCTAGTCTTCCACAACTATAAGGTTTACACCACAACAATTGGAAGAAAAAAGAGCAAAATGGCTTTGTTACAGTTGTGATAGAAAATACACTAAAGGTCATAAGTGTGATGAGAAGAAATTATTCTACATAGATTGTGAAGAGTAAGAAGAAAAGGAGCAAGAAAGGTCAAAAGAAGAGGATATACTCTAGGAACAAAGCCTAGATAAAGAATAAATGAATCCGGCCATATCTTGTAATGCATTGGCTGGAATTACCACTCCTGAAACCATCGAGATAAAATGACAAATCAAGAAGAAAAAGGTAATAGTGTTGATTGATTCAGGAAGTACCCACAATTTTATTCATTGTAAGGTAGCAAAAGAATTGAATTGCTTCTTGTATCCAACACCAGAGTGTCAAGTGATGGTTGCAAATGGAGGAGCAATAAATTGTTCTGGAAAGTGCCATAATATTGAGCTATCCATGGGAGATATGTATTGACTAGCCTAATTCTTTCCATTCCAATGGGAGGTGTTGATGTTGTACTAGGAGTCCAATGGCTACAATCCTTGGGTACAATAGCTTTTAATTTTGAATAACTTTTCATGAAATTTTCTGTGGAAGGAAATGAAGTTGAATTAAGGGGTATTACAGGGAAACCAGAAAATATAATCAGCTCTAACAGTATGACAAAGCTTCTAAAAAAGGAACAAAGAGGTGTAATTGCACAATTATGTTTGCTAGATGTTTTCACATTGAAATCATCTGTTTCTCTAGATCTCCAAAAAGTCTTGGACAATCATTCCAAGGTATTTGAGACTCCCAAAGGTCTCCCACCTATTCGTGATCATGACTATGCTATTCATCTGATTCCAGGAATTGTGCCTCCAAACATCAGGCCATATAGATATCCCTATGCCCAAAAGAGTGAAATTGAACGTATGGTTGCAGAAATGCTAGAGGCTGGTATAATTCAGCCTAGTCAAAGTTCTTTCTTTGCTCCAGTAGTATTGGTGCACAAGAAGGATGGATCATGGCGCATGTGTCTAGATTATAGGGAGCTCAATAAGCTCACTATTAAAGATAAGTTTCCCATTCTTGTCATTGATGAATTACTGGATGAATCGCATGGACCAATTTACTTCACCAAGTTGGATCTTCGTTTAGGATATCATCAAATCAGAATGAATATGAAGACATTCCAAAAACAACATTTAGAACTAAAGAGGATCATTATGAATTTTTTGTCATGCCATTTGGCCTTACCAATGCACCTTCTACATTTCAAGGTTTGATGAATTCCATTTTCAAACCCTTCCTTAGAAAATTTGTGTTAGTATTTTTTGATGATATACTAATCTACAGCAAGTCTTGGAAGGATCATGTTGAACATGTTGACAGGGTGCTACAAGTATTGGAGGAGAAACAATTATATGAAAAATGATCCAAATGTTTCTTTGGAGTACAAGAGGTGGAATATCTGGGTCATATTGTATCTCATGAAGGAGTTAAGGTAGTCCTTAGCAAAATTAAAGCCATTAAAGAATGGGAAACCCCACATCCATAAAGGATCTGCGAAGATTTCTCGGGTTGATAGGGTATTATCGCAAGTTTGTTAAGAATTATGGGAGAATAGCATCACCTTTAACAACATTATTAAAGAAAGATGCATTTTCATGGACTCCAAAAGCAAAAAAGTCCTTTGAACATCTTAAAGAGGCAATGTGCCAAGCACCGGTCTTAGCTACAATGGACTTCACAACAACCTTTATTATGGAATGTGATGCTTCAAGAAATGGAATTGGTGTTGTTTTAATGCAATATGAAAGACCCATTGCTTTTGAAAGTCGTCTAATCAAGGGAAAGTTTTTACACAAAGCTATTTATGAGAAGGAAATGTTGGCAATACTACGTGCACTTAAGAAATAGTGACCCTACCTAATGGGAATACACTTCAAGGTAAAAACAGATCATGAGAGCCGTAAATACATTTTAGAACAAAGATTTTCCTCTGAAGAGAAACAAAAGTGGGTCACAAATATGTTGGGTTATGACTTTGAAATCATGTACAAAAAAGGGAAGCAAAAGGTGGTGGTAGATGCACTCTCAAGAAAGGATGAGCATGTGGAAACATTGTTGTGCGCCATTTCTATTATCTAACTAAATTGGATAAACGAAGCAACGAAGGAATGGAAGAATGATGAAGAAGTGTGGCCACTTTTTCGAAAGTTACAACAAGATTCCAGTACATCTGATACATTTATCGAGCAAAATGATTCATTATGGTACAAAGATCACTTATACCTCTGTAATAATTCTCAACTCAAACAAAAGATTCTTATGGAATTGCACACTTCTCCCCTAGGAGGGCACTCAATATTTTTAAAAACTTACCACACGGTTAAGAAGGAATTTTTTGGGATGGCCTTAAATTGGATATTCAAAAGTTTGTGGCGGAATGTTTGGTTTGCCAACAAAATAAAGCTGAAACAATTAAGACCCTGGGTCTATTACAACCTTTATCCATTCCAAGCCAATGTTGAAAGGAGGTTTCAATGGATTTTATCACAGGTTTACCCAAGTCTGTGGGAAAGAGAGTCATCTTCGTGGTAGTTGATAGACT
Organism: Pinus taeda; assembly: GCA_000404065.3. NCBI lineage: Eukaryota > Viridiplantae > Streptophyta > Pinopsida > Pinales > Pinaceae > Pinus > Pinus taeda. The sequence goes on along the minus strand of APFE030736701.1, from coordinate 291,043 downwards.
TACCAAGTATGCACACTTTTGTGCATTATCACATCCATTTAAAGCCAGTACTCTTTCTACTACATTTATGGAAATGATTCAAAAGCTACATGGAAACCCAAAGATTATTGTAGGTGACAGAGATCCAATTTTTACTGGAAATTTTTGGACATAATTATTTTCTTGTCTCTGTACTTAGTTAGCTCATAGCTCATCTTATCATCCTCAATCTGATGGGAAAACTAAGATAGTATACAAATGTTTGGAAGGATATCTTCATTTCTTTATATCTGATAAATAGACATAGTGGGTCAAATGGTTGCCCCCAACTGAATGGTGGTATAACACTTCCTTCCATACAAAAACAAAAATTACCACATTTATGGCACTTTATGGATATCAGCCACCATCCATCACATCATATTTAAGAGAAAATTATAAGTTTCAAGCAGTGGAACATCACATCGAGCATCAACAACAAGTCCTCCAACTCTTAAAGGATAACCTCGTGTTGGTGCAGCATAGAATGAAACAACAGGTAGATCAACATTGTAGTGAAAGAAGTTTTGATGTAGGTTATTGGGTATTCCTACGGCTACAACTATATAAACAAATTTCCCTCTAGCAAGATAAGAAGGATAATAAATTATCACCAAAGTATTATGGTCCATACAAGGTGTTGCAAAATATTGGTACTATGGCATACAAATTGGAGCTTCCTACAGCTTCTTGAGTGCGTCCAATTTTCCATGTTTCATGTTGAAAGAAGGTTATAGGTGATAAGCTCCTAGTTCAAACAATATTGCTAGAACTTTACGAGAAAGGAAACATTATATTGGAACTGGAAGCAGTCACAGAAACAAGAACTCGATAGCTACGAAATCGATCAATTTTAGAGTATCTCGTCAAATGGAAGAACTTATCCACTGAAGATTCCACATTGGAGGATGAGAATTTTATACAGAAGCATCCAAAACTACTCAAGCATTTAGGACAACACTTTTTTGAAGGAGAGGGGCATGTTAGGTCCCTATAATACTAGTGATTACCCCATTACTATTGTAGTTGTATCCCTAATTAATATTGTTGTGCCCCTATTGTACCCATATTGTTATTACTGTACCCCATAGAATCCATCTATTGTTATTTTTATGGCTTTATATTATTATTGTTAGGTTGGCTAGGTTATATTGTGACTCCTTAGACTCCTATAAGGATGTTTTTTCATTTGAATCATCCAAGAATTGTTCATTTATGTAATGTAAAGGAGGTTGCCCCCCTGAAGAGGTTGAATTCTAAGGTGTTGATCTATCTTTTCTATCTTTTGTATCGAAGAGGTTCCATAACAATCTTGCATTAGAGCCATTCTAATAGCCTTTGGCTTTAACCAAAATTGGATAATATGGGTTATGGCACTAGTCACCTCGACCAGTTTCTCCATTCTGCTTAATGGAGCTCCCTCTACCACTTTTACACCCTCTAGAGGGCTTAGACAAGGTGATCCACTCTCTCCCTTCCACTTTGTGCTCATGATGGAAGCGCTTGGTAGGGCAATCAAATTGGCAAATGTTGAAGATAGAATTTAGGGGATCAAGCTCACCCAGGATGGAGAGGCTAACACTCATCAACAATTTGTGGATGATACTATGCTGCAGGGTGTACCCACAGTTATAGAGGCAACTGAAATCAAAGAGATCCTAAATGATTTCATTACGGCTATAAGCACAAAGGTAAGCCAAAAAAAGTCCAAATTTTTCTTCTTTAACATTAATATTGCTATACAAAAAAATATCATCAGGACTCTTGGTTTTCAAAGGGAACAATTTCCCTCCAAATACTTTAGCATTCCTCTTACTGACAAACCTCTGCGTAAGAAAATATGGGAACCAATTCTAAAAAAACTTCAGGAAAAAATTGGCAATTGGACATGCAGAGCTTTAAAATTTGTAGGCCAACTAGTGCTCACTCAGGCAATATTGCAGGTCATTTCCATTTTCATGTTTGCAGATATCCCTACTCCTCAAGGTATTATGCAGCAAAAAAGAAGCATTCAAAGAAAATTTCTGTGGGACGAAGGGAGAAAGAAAAATAAGTGGGCTCTATTTGCCTCGAACAAGCTCTGCAGGCCCAAAATCCATGGTGGTTTAGGGCTGGAGGATCTGGAAACTCTAAGTCAAGTTTCAGGAGCCAAGATCTGGTGGCACTGGATCAAGGAGCTGAGAGCACCTTGGGCCAAGCTTTGGACACAAAAGTATGCCAAGCACTGGCAGGAACAGGATCACATTTGAATGACCGGATAAATTAGGGGCTCACACATCTAGAAGCTTGCATGGAAGAACAAAAGTATTGTTCAGCAACATTTTTTGGGAAATCAGAGCAAGAGACCGAGATCACTTCTAGGAGGACAGTTGGGAACATGAACTCATCTTGAACAGCATGGATCTGGCAACCCTTAAGAGAGACACAAATAGCAAAGGTCATTTATTCGTTAAAGATTTCTAGGATCAAGGGAAGGACAAGGAAAATTCGAGGAAATGGAAGGACCTATGTTACAATGAAGAAAGCACTTTGAGGCCATGGTAAATGTTCTTGCCAAGGACTTAGAGCAAAGAAGGATTCTGGTTTCCTCCTTACCCGAGCAATTAAGATGGGGAAAGAATAATGAAGCCAACTATAACCTCAAAGAGGCTAAACAGGCAGTCACAAGATTTAGCTTTCTAAATGCTGAGAAAATATGCAAGGACTTGTGGCAAACTCCTCAGTGGATGAAAATAAAATTGTTTATCTGGCTTGTCCATCAGAGGAAAATTCTCACTTTGAAAAACCTTCTTAAGAAAGCTTTCATTGGCACCTCTAAATGCCACCTTTGCGACTCGCGTGAGGAAACAATTGAACAACTTCTAAGTCACCTTCTAAATCTGTGCTCCTTCTCTGATAAAATTTGGGATTCGGTGGCCTCTAGCTTCAGATAGATAGACAGGGATAGCCTCAGCATATCCAATACTTTAACAAACTGGAGGAAGAACTTCTCAGAGAATGAGATCATTAAGAAGGCCTGGATGCTCATACCAAGCTTTTTCATTTGGAATATTTGGAAATAATGTAATATGCAGATCCTTAAAAATAAAGCCAGAGAGCCCCTGCTTATCATCAATCATATTTTGAAATAGCTCAAGGAAACAGTTAAGAGCATTCTGAGAGCAAATCCTTCGAGTCCTCCTCAGCCTCATGAGGTACACATTATCACTAATCTAGGTCTTCAATCCATCAACCCTCAAGGAATAAAGAAGAACGTGAGAACTATAAACTCAGGGGATAGGGGTTGGCAGCCCCCTCCACAAGGCTTGTTCAAAGTAAATATTGATGGAGATTCTAAGGGAAATTCGGGGAATGTTGGCTTCATGGGTGCCATCAGGGATTCGAAGGGGCTTAAAAAATATATTTTCCATGGCCACCTAGAAAAGGGTGCCAATAATATTGTTGAACTTTTAGCACTATATCAATGTATCTATATCCTAGTGCAAGAAAATTTATAGAATGTTATAATTGAAGAAGATTCAGATTTGGTCATCAAAGCAGCCAAGAAGATTCAAAATGGAACCTCACCAGACAAAGTGTCAAAGCATTGGAATCTATTGTAGGTGTTCCACCGTATCCACTCTCACTCACAAATACTTAAAATGATAATATTTGTTCATGTTAGAAGGAAGGCAAATATGCTTGCAGATAGGTTGGCCAACAGAACAGTGACCAATAAGAACAAGGATTTTTGGTATCCATGGGAGTCACTTTTTGCCGGGAAGCTACGAGAGGATTATTTCACTCTAGCAAATGCATATTGGGATTTATGGATGGACAGTGTAGGTACTGGAGAAAGGGTGGGTTGGTAATGGCAACGCAAGATGGACAGCTCACAATTGTCGGGCACAGAAAGACTAGTGGGATCGAACGGATGGTCATTACTTGGCAAACAGGCGTAGAAAAACCAATCAGGAATGGATGCAAAACCACAAGTGGTTTATCACGCAAGCTTCAGATGGTTTCTGTTTTAGTGGAAATAGCATGTGATTCCACTCAGGAGTTGACACATAGCATGGTGATGAGAGAGGAAAACCACTATCAACACACAGTTAACCCTCACACATCTCAACCATGTGATATCTTCTAGGGGCATTGGATCTGGGCGCTCCTTTCAACAGTTGGGATTAATCGTGCTAGATACTCAAAGGCTCCGAACAATACTTGGTCAGGTGGTCCCCACCTAGTGATGGTGACAGGCTAGTCCGCCAAGAGCCACATGGCCCTTGGTGGGTCCCTTTGTGGTCTTGTTGGTCCGCACAACCAAGTTCACAGATCCCATATCTCTGAATGGTTTTCACACAGCTCTAAGTTGATTTCTAGTTTTTTTGTTTTTTCTTGTGATTCCATTCAGGGGAGGCTGCATGGCATTAAGACGAGAGAGGAAACCGCTGCCATGACATTGTTATCCCCTGGGATTCTTTACCATGTGATTTACATGCTGGTTGTTGGATCGGGATTATGTCTTCAACGGCGGGGATTGCTCGAGCTTGTTGCTTATTGACCTCTCCTTTTGGTTGTTGTTGAGTCAGTTAGTGCTTCTTTGGCTTGGATTTTTCAGTCCTTTTTGCTTCCTTTCTACCCTGATGTCTACGGAACTCTATATATTATGTAACTTACTTTGATTAATATAAGGTTCGTCACTTACTTATAAAAAAAAGAAGAATATTAAAAATAGTATAATATCTCTATTAACTTTTAACCTTCAAATTATTAACCCTATAAAATATACATAATTATAATTATTAATTTTATTTCTTTATTTTACTAATTTGTTAAAAATTATATAATATATATTATATAATATATATATATTATATTATATATTATAAAAAGTATTTAACATATAAGATATTACAACTATTTCTTTAAATCATCGAGTACTAAAAGATTCACCAAATAATACGATTTTATAATGGTCCAGCAGTAAAAAAATAAAAAAGAATTGATCATCAAAATGATTTTATAATACGATTCCCCTTCATAAAAGAAAATTATGATCTATGATACCATTCAAAGATGTCCGATATTGGCGTCTTATAATGATTTTCTTTTAACAAGTACATCATTCCAATGAAAGAAAAAGAAAAGATGCTTTAGAAATGTTTTAAAATTCTATTCACACGATAAAGGAAAATTGCAATCTACGATAACATTATGTAATATTCAAAAATCTAAATAAATAAGAAATATGTTTAGGGGAAAACATCAACTACATTTCCACAGATCATTTTATGTTGCATAGTATAGAAGGAGGTCCAATTTGCAACATCTCTTACATCTCCCATTATACTCTACAAATGCTCAACATATGGTGATGATTCTCTTTCAAGTTTATGGCAAAAATAACCATTGCAGTTCTCTCATAACTCATTGTCTTATCAACCTTCAATATGACTAACTTTTGTACTAGTGTACTATGATCTCTAACATGTTTTATGATCTAGATGTTGAAGTCCTTTTAACTCCTACAAGTTATCTTATGTGTAAGACATTTCTAAAACCCATATATAAACCTTCTAACTGTACTCATAAATAAGGAATGGAGAAACCTCAAGTCATTATCATATGTCCCGAAAGGATTATATTAAAAATTACGTATGCACATAAAGGTTATTTATACAAAACATTTTTTGTTTTACGAAAACACTACTATTACTTTTCATAAAGTAGTTGGCTTGTTGCTTCAGATTATATGCAGATCATTATCATCCAAACATATAGCCGCGTGACTCTCATCTTTCAAAGGAAACACCCTATGACTATGGATTCTCAACTTTCACATCAAAAAGCATAGATTTTCATGGACAGGTTGTGAAAAAAAATGCACAAAGGAAGAAGATCGGGATAGAAATTATTATTTGCACAAATTGTGAGTGTAATATCCCCAAAATTTTGTAAATAGTTTATTTACCGTAGTGAAAACAAACTGAAGGATTGTGGCACTATCTGTTGGAATTAATTAATGTTTTTATTTTATTGAAAAAAAAATGAGAAATTATTTCCTAGTGAAGAGGAGATGAAGTAACTTTTGAGAAGGCAAGTTAAAAAGAAACAGTTGTTGAACCCTAACTACCTCCCCTAACCGTGGAGGGCTTCCAAGAAAAAGGAAGAGGGGGAGGAAAAAAATGCATTGTAGGTATAGACAGTGAAAAAGGGGAGAAAGCTTGCTATGTCTGGTGATGATTAGATAGTAAGGGCGTAGAGCGTGAGCAACCTGCAAAATACAGTACATCTTTCAGCAAGCTATCGTGGAGATTTGGTCTCGAAATACAATCTCATGGTCGGGTGGTTTGACTAGCTACAGAGTCAGAGGTGACCTCTTCTTTTGGAGTTACTCACTTGGAAGCAACCCAAGTATGAGGTACCAACTGAATACTATGCTATTATCTGAACTGAGTTAGAAGTTTTATTCTTCTGCAAGCAACAGGTTCCTAGAGCTATAACGAAAATAAATATAGCAAGTTTCTTTATAAACAAAGTTACTATTTCAAAAAGATACTAGTTGTAAGTTCCACTGTCTAGGTTGGACATTCCCATTTAAGAAATTGGTTATATTCTCTGTTTCAAAACTCTGTTCAAAATGGAATGTTAAATTTCTACTTTATTGAAAAACTCTATTCCGACAGTCTATAGAATGTTGGAAGAAAAATTATGTAACAAAGAGAGATGTAATTCTGTAACAAAGAAATATTATAATTATTTTACAGTTCCATTCAAAACAGAAAGGAAAGTTAAGACCATAGTGAGGAAAAGCAAGATAGGCCACCTCAGCTTTTGTAATTTCAAATATCAGATCTGCATGATAAAATAAGAAACCTAGGACCTTGTTTAGTTCTTAAATAAAACCATGGAAGTGGAAAATATTTCTCTGACACATGACTAATAAAGAATTGATATTAGATGTCTCATTAGTACGTAACCTAAAGGAAAATGTAGAAGCAAAATAAATGAGGAACTGTTAATAAGTGTCTCGTTGAAAGAACCTTAAATATAAATGCAAAAGCATAATAACCAAGTTCTGTAGCAGATAACAAGTTCAGGGTATGCAAAGATGGGTCTCTTTTCCCCATTGTCAAGGTTACGAACCACAAAAGGGTCCAAGAATCCTTGTATCCATAGCAACAGTGAACCTATTGGGTTGTAATGGAACCATTCAAGGGATGAGAGCCCTCATGATTATAAAGCCATAGGAATTGCAAAACAGAAGGCAATCTTATCAATCAAATTGGTTTCTGAGGGAAAGTAAAAACACAATGCCTGTAATGTACATGCTCTAATATTGACAAACCAGATTTACACACAGTAAGAGTAAAGCTAAAACCCAAATGTGGTTAAAAAAAATAACTCTGTAACTATCATTCAATTTTATAAGTAATGAATAGAATTTTGTGCTCACCAGAGGCCACATCTCAACTTAAAAACACATAGCTGCCACGAGGATATTTCTAAGAAAAATAGAACAGACCCAACAAATATTTACGTGATTTTATAGATAGGCCAAAAAAATGTGATATATTAATAACAGGAAAAAGCATTCAATTCATGTGGATGAAGCCCCAGCTATGCACCCAGTCATTCACATTTAACTGAGAGAATTTTAAACAGTTCTTCAACTTGGAATCTTGATATAAAGACAAAATAATAAATTAGCCAGAGACCAAATAATCTTGTGCAGTAGAAAGAATTGAATCCATAATAGGAACAATGCTCTTAATTAACAAAAACATATACAGAAGAAAACCCCAGAAGGAAATTCCCTTCACTGAACTTGGGGAAAAGCCCTTGAAAATCCTAGCCAAATGATTCTGGGTGTGGTCATTAAGACCAGCAAGTCATAAAATTTGTTGAGAACCGTGACGCAAATATCACTCTAAGCCTTATTCCTTCAGCTCGAGGGCACCAGACCAAGATGAACTCATACCTGGAAACCCTTAAAGCCCAACACTGGAGTAGCGCCTTCCCACCAGATGTAGCCAAAAGATTTGAGGTGGTCAACAGGCATCCTACATGGAGCCATAGCCACATGGTATTAGAATAATGCAACTGTTAAAAACTAATACATAGCAGCTGAGATAGACAGGAAAAAAAGTAAGGGGAAAATGCCAAAAAGCTTCTAGTCTAAATATGACTTACCCGAGAGATGTCGAAGCCGCCACTGAAGGAGCATCCCTTCTTCTGGTATAGCTTAGAGCCATAGCTGTACTGGGAACATCCTGCGAGTAGCATGAGTTCCACATAAATGAAAACATATTTGGATCAACTGTATACGAGAAACGCTTCCAGATATGTAAGTTTACGAGGGTAAGGATGAATAGCTCAGCGAGAAACACATTTTACCTGAAGGGTCTTGAACATTGCCAAACCTTGAATCTGAACAAAACTGACAAATTGATCGAAATCTTGTGCATCTAGCACACTAAAGATGCTAATGGAACAACCAAAGTAGAGCAGGATCCACGGGAGAGTTGTCCAACAAATGAGGTCATTCTCATTGCATGCCAAAGATGAGGTGAGTTCCAAGAAGATCATCATCGTGGGATCGCGACAAAGCGAGCAGAGTTAATAACATATTTAGCAGGCATGGAAAGCCACGTGATGGCTTAGCATAAAGTGTAGAATGGAGTATATATATGCAAACCGCATGGAATCTCTGGCATGAAGCCAAACATCAGAATTAAATCACGTATAAATGATGGTAGTACAATAATGATTAAACCAAAATCTCGTTGCGTATTTACCAAGATTACGTAATGTGGAGAAACATTATAGTCAAGGTAAAAAAAATTTATGAGATATGTAATTTCCATAAATTAATAAGGTGGAGACATTACAAGTGGTATTAGAGCCAAGTTTCAAAAATTGTGGCCTCTGGAAAAAATAAATAAATATATATATATATATATATATAGTGCAATCATTTTATTTCCATTTCTATTGTGTATTTAAAGAAAAATAGTTAATGCGTTAACCCTTCTTTTGTTACTCTTCTTATGTTAAGTACAGGAAAACAAAAGACTACCAATATGAGAAGAGCAGATAGTGTTTCACATAGGTTTGTCGTGGGTCAAGGACCTGCAACAGGCCCTAAAAATAACCCTGAGTTAGGGGTACAGCTTGGAGAGGAGGCTCGCAATACGAATCTTGCCATATTAGAGACAGTATAGGAGTTGAAAAATGAAATGGCCCGATTGCGTGAGGATAACGCGAGGTTAACCATGGAACAAGAAATGATTATAAAGAGCCTATACGACAAGCACAATCAAAAACCCCTAAATCCTAGCACTGAGCAGAGAAGGGTGTCTGAGGAGCAAAATCACCACATAGAACCAGAGGAGTCAGAAGGAAGGGAGGAAGAATGATAAGAACAATCTGATAATGCTTCCGAGCAACAAACATGAAAAAGGCAACATATAGAGTTGCAAAGGGAGTTTCATAAGATCAAACCACCACACTTTGAAAGAGAATTGGAGGAGGTAGCTGAGGCATGGTTGATTAATATGAACAAACACTTCTAGCTATATGAATACAATCACAACCTCAAGGCACAGTTGGCCATTTTCCAATTACAGGGAAAAGCCACCTTGTGGTGGGAGGAAGTTAAGATTGTAAGAGAAGTAAGCGAGGAGAATATAACTTGGCAAAAATTTCAAAAGTAATTTAAGGAAAGATACCTAACCGAATGTTTTTATGACAAAAAGCAAGAGAATTCCATGACGTGCGACTGGGACAGCAAACTACAGTTTATCACTCGTTTACTTCATTGCTCCATTATGTGCCTTATATTCGAGAGGAAAGGGCTAAAGTACAGAGGTTCATTAGTAGTTTACCTCTGAACATGAGGGAAAGAATTGAATTTGACAACCCAAATGCAATGGATAAGGTAATACATAAAGCCAAGATTTGTTACCAACAAAGTAAACATAAGGGAAAATTTATGAGTAAAAGGTGGATTGATAAGAGAAGCAACAAGCTGGATGGAAATAATAAAGGAAATCGATGTGGTGGTAACAAAGGATTTGCCAAAGGGGAAAACAACAGAAATATACAGAAGAATCCCCTTAGGTCAAAGCCAACCAATGAGTCTAGAATCAGTGAACAACCTAGAAAAATAGACAATGAAGGGACAACAAGGCCTCCAATGCAATGTTAGGGCTACGGTGGGCCTCATTACATTAAAAACTATCCTTAATGAAAGGGAACCAAGTAGGTTTCCCAGATCCATGAAGCATATACAGTCGGTGATTTAGGACGTAGTTTACCAAAGATTAATGCTGGTCTGGAAGATCGTCAAGCGGAGTACCAACTGACCATGGTGGAATTTAACGGTAAGATCTTAGACCTTACTATAACTGTTTTAATTGATCCTAGAGCTACATTAAGTTATATTAGTCCTAAGGTTGTGGAGCATTGTAAATTGCAACCTGTTAAAATTTAAGGATCCTTGGGTAGTATCACTGGAAACAGGGGCAAAGAGATGAGTGCTTGCTAAGGTCAATAATTGCCCTTTAAAGATAGTAGGACAACTAGTGATGGCAGATTTAAATGTCCTTCCCCTCGGCTCGTATGATGTACTAATTGGTATGGACCGGTTGGAAAAACACTGGTCCATAATTAATTGTAAAACAAAGACTATCTGTTACAAAGATGAGCTTGGAACAAGGCAAGAGATGCAAGGAATTAAGCAGCTAGTGAAGATTCGGCCAATAACCACCTCTCAGTTAGAAAAATGCATTATGAAAGGATGTTAGATCTATGTCATCCAAGTGGGTTATGTCAGCTCGAAAAATAAAACATCCACATTGGAAAGCATTCATGTGATACAAGAATTTGCTGATGTGTTTCTAGAAGAGGTTCCTGGTTTGCCACCCAAGAGAGACATAGATTTTACCATCGAATTGGTGCCAGGGGAAGCCCTGGTATCCTGAGCACCCTACAGAATAAGCATACCAGAATTGATAGAGTTAAAAATGAAATCATAGGAGCTGTTAGACAAAAACTACATTCGCCCCAGTGTTTCCCCCTCGGGAGCCCCGGTATTGTTCATTAAGAAGAAAGACAGGACCCTTCACATGTGTATGGATTATCTTCAATTGAATAATTGACCATCAAAAATAAGTATCCTCTACCCTGTATTGATGAACTTTTTGATCAAGTAAAAGAAGCAACGGTATTCTCCAAGATTGATTTGTGATCAGGGTATCACCAAATCCAGATTAAAGGAGAAGACATAGCTAAAACTGTTTTTAGAACACAATATGGCCATTATGAGTTTGTGGTGTTACCCTTTGGGCTAACCAACGCCCCCACAACCTTTATGTGTTTAATGAACAACATATTTCATCAGTATTTGGATAAGTTTGTGCTGATTTTTATTGATGATATATTGATATATTGCCGAACTATGCAGGAGCATAAGGAGCACCTCAGATTGGTATTGCCAACCCTCCAAGAACACCAATTATATGCCAAGTTTAGCAAGTGCGATTTTTTTAAGGAAAAAATACAATATTTGGTACATATAATCACTAAAAAACGGATCGTGGTGGATTCTGAAAAGATAAGGACCATAATGGAATGGATGGTACGAAGGAATGTGGTAGACTTCAGATCCTTCGTGGGATTAGCAGGTTATTATAGACGGTTTGTAGAAGGATTTTCGAGAGTATCTTATCCTATCACTTCCTTACATAAAACGGAAAGAACCTTTAGGTGGACCCGAGAATGCCAAAAGAGTTTTTAGCAACTTAAGCATCTGCTCACCACTGCACCCATTCTAAACATTGTCGATCCTAATAAAGATTATGTGGTGTGCACAGACACAAGTAAGGAAGGGGTACGAGGCATGTTGATGCAAGAAGGGAAGGTGATTGCTTATGAGTCAAGAAAATTAAAAGAGCATGAGCATAAATATTCTACTTATAATCTAGAGTTGGCAGCCATCATTCACACCTTAAAAAAGTGGCGACATTATCTTATGGGAAGAAAATTTTTATTATTAACAGACCACCATAGTCTGACCAATTATTTTAGCTAGCGCACCTTAAACACTAGGCAAGCATGGTGGGTGGATTTCTTAAGTTGTTTTGATTTTGAGATCAAGCATTTGAAAGGGAAAGAGAACTAGGTGGTAGACGCTTTAAGTCAAAAATTACAATGTCTATATGAAATTTCTTACAGTAAAGGGAAAAGCACCTTCCAAGAAATGATTAAGAGGGCAACAGAACAAGACACCGCATATCAGCAAATAAAACAGCAAGCGCAACACTCAACCAGCAAGGAAAATCAACAAGGTTATGCTATGGATGTTGTTGGAATGTTGTATTATATGAAAAGGTTGTATGTGCCCAATCAAAACAACATTAAAAACTTGATTTTGGACGAATTTCATAGAAGTCACTATGCCGGACTCCTGGGGTATTAGAAAATGATCATTGCACTCTAAAATGGATATTATTGGCAGGGTATGAAGAAAGATGTGGCTAAATACTTGGCACGTTGTCTGGAGTGCCAAAAAATTAACGCAAAACACTAACACTCTGTGGGGTTATTACAACCATTACCCATTCTGGAATGGAAGTGGGAAACCATCTCCATGGACTTCATAACGAGCTTGCCCAAGTCAAATAAAAATAACGACTCCATCATGGTGGTGGTGGAAAAGTTAAGTAAATCAGCACATTTTATACCTGTGCATTCTACTTACAGAGCTGTGCAGATCGCCCATGTTTTTATGTGGAATATATTTAGGTTGCATGGGTTACAAAGAACAATAATTTCAAACCGTGATCTAAAATTTACATCAGTCTTTTGGAAAATGTTGTTTGAAGAATTGGGGACTTAGTTGAATTTCAGTAGAGCCTATAACCCTCAGACTGACGAACAACAGAATAGGTGAACGAGGTGGTGGAAGACATGTTAAGAGCATATGTAATGTAGCAACCAACCAAGTGGGAAGATTATCTACACTTAGTCAAATTTGCATACAATAATGGCTATCATATATCATTGCTAATGAGCCCATTTGAAGTATTGTACGGGCAGAAGTGTCACACGCCCTCAAGCTGGGGTGGACCGGAAGAAAGATTGATGTTAGGTCCCGAAATGCTTAAGGAAATGGAGGAAATGGTTAAGAAGGTATGGTCCAATCTAAAGGTAACTCGGGATAGGAAAAATAACTTTACTGACTAGAAAAGGAAGTTTAAGGAGTATCAAGTAGGTGATTATGTGTATGTGAGAATTCGAGTAAAAAAGAGCACATTACAATGGAGAGGGTCTGCTAAGTTGGCACTCCGATTCTGTGGACCATTTCAAGTCTTAGCAAGAATTGGGTTGGTAGCATACCAATTTGCTCTGCCGAGTCACATATGGATCCACAATGTATACCATTTTTCCGTGTTAAAAAAATATGTTTATGATCCTAAGTATGTAATCAAATGGCAGGATATACAGGTAAGAATTATCTTCGGTAGATCAACCTAAATGTTTTTTCTTCTTAAAACTGATTAAGGATGTTACATGTTTCAGGTCAAACTGGAAGGAGAAATCTTGGTCGAGCTGCTCAGCATCCTCGACCGAAGAGAAGTAATGCTGCAGAAACAAGCTATTACCCAAGTTAAAGTGCAGTGGCAACACTTTGGATTTGATGAGGCCACTTGGGAAGATGAAGAACTCATGAAAAAGGCTTACCTAGGGATGTTCATGGTTGAAAGACATCGGGACGATGTCCAATTTTAGGAGGGGGAGATGTAATATTCCCAGAATATTGTAAATATTTTATTTACCGTAGTGAAAACAAACTAAAGGATTGTGGTTACTATCTGTTTGAATTAATTAATGTTTTTATTTTATTGAAAAAAATGAGAAATGATTTCCTAGTGAATAGGAGATCAAGTAACTTATGAGGAGGGAAGTTAGAAAGAAATAGTTGCTGAACCATAACTACCTCCCCTAACCTTGGAAGGCTTCCAGGAAAAAGGAAGAGGTGGGGGGAAAAACTGCGCTGTACGGATAGGCAGTGAAAAAGAGGAGAAAGCTTGCTATGTCTGGTGATGATCAGATAGCAAGGGCGCAAAACACGAGCAACCTAAAAAAGACAATACGTCTTTGAGCAAGTTAGGGGGGAGATTTGGTCTTGAAAGACAATCTCATGGTCGGGTGGTTTGACTAGCTACAGAGTTAGAGGTGACCTGTTCCTTTGGAGTTACTCACTTGGAAGCAACGCAGGTATGAGGTACCAATCAAATACTGTGTTATTATCTGAACTGAGTTAGAAGTGTTATTCTTCTATAAGCAACAGGTTCCTAGAGCTATAACCAAAATAAATATAGCGAGTTTCTTTATAAACAGATTTACTATTTCTGAAAGATATTAGGTGCCAAGGTCTAGGTGGGACATTTCCATTTAAGAAATTGGTTATATTCTCTGTGTCAAAACTCTGTTCAGAATGGAAAGTTAAATTTCTACTTTATTGAAAAACGCCAATGCGACAGTCTATAGAATGTTGGTAGAAAAGTTATGTAACAAAGAGAGATAAAATTGTGTAACAAAGAAAGATTATAATTCTTTTACAGTTCCATTCAAAACCGAAATGAAAGTTAAGACAATAGTGACGAAAAGCAAGATAGGCCACCTCGGCTTTTGTAATTTCAAATATCAGAATTGCATGATAAAATAAGAACCCTAGGACCTTGTTTAGTTCTTAAATAAAACCATGGAAGCGGAAAAGCTTTCTCTGACGCATGACTAATAAAGAATTGATATTAGATGTCTCATTAGTACATAACCTAAAGCCAAATGTAGAAGCAAAATAAATGAGGAACTGTTAATAAGTGTCTCGTTGAAAGAACCCTAAAGATAAATGCAGAAGCAGAATAACCCAGTTCTGTAGCAGATAACAAGTTTGGTGTATGCGAAGATGGGTCGCTCTGCCCCATGGTGAAGGTTATGAACCACAAAAGGGTCCAAGAATCCGTGAAGATGGGTCACTCTGCCCCATGGTGAAGGTTATGAACCACAAAAGGGTCCAAGAATCCCTAAATCCGGAGCAACAACGAACCTATCGGATTGTAATGGAACCGTTTGAGGGATGAGAACCCTCATGATTATAAAGCCATAGGAATTGCAAAATAGAAGGAAATCTTATAAAAGAAATTAGTTTCCGAGGGAAAGTAAAAACACAATGATCCTGTAATGTACAGGCTCTGATATTGACAAACTAGATTTACGCATAGTAAGAGTAAAACCAAAACCTAAATGTAGTTAAAAAAGATAACTCTGTAACTGTCATTCAATTTTATAAGTAATGAATAGAATTCTGTGTTGGCCAGAGGCCACATCCCAACTTAAAAAGACATAGCTGCGACGAGAATATTTCCATGAAAAATAGAACAGACCCAACAAGTATTCACGCGAGTTTATATATAGGCCAAACAAATGTGATATATTAATAACAGGAAAAAGGGTTCAATGCATGCGAATGAAGCCCCAGCTATGCACCCGGTCATTCACATTTAGTTGAGAGAATTTTAAACAGTTCTTCAACTTGGAATTTTGATATAAATACAAAATAATAAATTAGCCAGAGACCAGATAACCTTGTGCAGTAGAAACCATCGAATTCCTAATAGGAACAACGATGTTAATTAACAAAAACATATACAGAAGAAAACCCTAGAAAGAAAGTCCCTTTGCCAAACTTGGGGAAACCCCTTGAAAATCCTTGCCAAATGATTCTCGGTGCGGTCATTAAGACCAAGAAGTCATAAAATTTGCTGAGAACCATGACCCAAATATCACCCTAAGCCTTACTCCTTGAGGGCACCAAGTCAGGATGAACTCATACCTAGAAGCCCTTAGAGCCCAACGCTGGAGGAGTGCCTTCCCACCAAATATAGCTAAAAGATTTGAGGCATTCGACAGGTATCCTGCATGGAGCCATAGCCACATGATATTAGAATAATGCCACTGATAAAAACTTATACATAATAGCGGAAACAGACAGGAAAAAAAAAGTAAGGGAAAAATGCCAAAAAGCTTCCAATCTAAATATGGCTTACCAAGGAGATGTCGAAGCCGCCACTGAAGGAACATCCCTTCTTCTGGTATAGCTTAGAGCCATAACTATACCCAGAACATCTTGCGAGCAGCATGAGTTCCACATAAATGAAAACATATTTAAATCAACTGTATATGAGAAACACTTCCAGCTATGTAAGTTTATGAGGGTAAGCATCAATAGCTCAGCGAGAAACACATTTTACCTAAAGGGTCTTGAACCCTACCAAACCCTGAGTGTGAACAAAACCAGCAGATTGATGGAAATCATGTGCGTCTACCACATTGACGCTGCTAATGGAAGAGCTAAACCAGAGCAGGCTCCCTGGGAGAGTTGCTCAACAAATGAGGCCATTCTCATTGCATGCCAAAGATGAGGTGAGTTCCAAAAAGATCGCCGCCGGATCACGGGAGATGTTTTGCACCATTGATGAGGGCGAGTTTCGGGATGGCAAATGAGACCGGACAGCGTGCCCGACCACGTACAGGACGAAGCGTGCAGAGTTATTAACATTCGCAGCAAGCATGGCAAGCCACATGATGGCTTAGCATAAAGTGCAGAATGGAGTATATATATATTCAAGCCGCGTGGACTCTCGCGCATGAAACCAAACCTCATAATTAAATTACGTATAAATGATGGTAGTACAATAACGATTAAACCAAAATCTAGCGCTGCGTATTTACCAAGATTACATAATTTGGAGAAACTTTATAGTCACCATTCACATAATGTTCCATTCCGTTCCCATTCTCAGCGTGTGGGTCCATCGCATCCTTCACAGCACAGAAGAAAGACTTACGACAGCGCTAAGATGACTTAACCATCAGACAAGAAACGAATAGTTGGCAATTGAGTACTGAATGGAGTCCTTCACAGCAGAGTTAAAAGACTTGCGACAGAGCTAAAACAGCTCAACCTTTAGACAATAAACCAAGATTTGGAAATTCACGAGTGAATGAAGTCCAACGATAGCAGAATGCCATGGTGGCACGTTCAAGACTTCAAACAACTGGATTCCATGACCACACATTCAAACAGCAAGTAGCGCTCTTTGAGAGATGGAGTACAAGAAAATGGCTGTCCGGTAAGACCAAATTAATTTTATTTCTAAAAGTAATAGAAACATTTTCCACATTAATGAAGACCCCATGAAATAATACGTCTCTTAAATGTTGCATAACGAAAGAATATGTTTGTCTATGGTAACTCCATTGATTTTCGCTCTTCAAAAGCCTCTTCCATTTTTTCATTTTACAAAAAAATTGGAAATAATAAGGGGTAACAAAATGACATTTAAATTCTAAATGGTTAACTTCAAAAGAATAAAAATTGATTGTTAAATTTAAAACAAACTTTACGAAAAAAATGAAAATAATTAATGGTAACAAAATCACAACTAAATATTAAATGGTTAGCTTTAAAACAGTAAAAAATGATTGTTTAATTTAAAACAATAAAAATTATATAACTGTTTTAAAGGAAAATAAAAAATTACATGTTACTGCATTTTATTTTAATCACCTTAGTATTTTGTTTTTCTAAAAATGGTACAATTTATTAAAAGTGGGAATAAAAGTTAATCATTATATTCCAATTAAATTTTTAAAGATAATTTTATACTTAAATATAAATTTAACACTTGATATGTTATTATTATTTTTTGGAAAAAGTAGGGTTAGAACTTCCATGTCAAAATTTATGATGGGTATATGAGTTTTAAGTTTTTCAACTTTAAACACTCAGATTTTCAACGCTACATTTCAATTGAAAGTGGGACACATATTTATGGATTCCCCGTCTGAAAACTTTTGATTTGGTAATACACTCTTAAGGAAATCTCTAAGGTATGGAACAAAATCCCTTCTACCCCATCCCTACTCCGTTCACCCACTCTTTATACTTCAAGTTTATTATTGAAACTATGATATAATACACAAAAATATTTTTCTATTTTCACATGTATAGATATTAGAGCTAACCTAAGATATCATGGAAAGTTTTAGTCATGTATTATTAGCTTCCTAACTTTATCGATGATGTATTCTAGTATATAACAAAATTGAACCTCAAGAAATCAAGATGTTGCTATTAGTTGATGAAGATGTTTTCATTCTCTGGTTCCAATACAACTTAAAAAATAACACACATTCTTAATATTTTATTTTACAAGTTAAAATCAAAACTATTTGAAATGAATTTGAAATATCATTTTCCACTAAATTTGGTGATAAGATAACTCCTACAACTTTGGTTCCTAAGATGATCAAAGGAAAAATGGAAAAAACAATAATTAAATATTTTCATCGAATATTTACCTCAATTTGAAAAAAATCCAACCAAATCTATCCATGGCAACTATGTACAGATAAAAATTTATGTCATTCTAATAACATTATACATTTCCATGTTTATGAGGAGAACACATAAAGACACTTCGGAAAGCATTCTTGAGAAGTCCAAAACGTGTAAAATAATATTGCTAGCTTAAAAGGGGAATAGTATTATTTAATTTGAAATTAGTATATATATCATAAAGAAGTATTCAACATTATTGAGGGTGGATTCCAAATATGAAGATGAATATGATATTACCAGAAAGACCTGTTAAAAGAATACTAAATTATATTGGGGATTCGAAACATATTTGAAACATTTCCTCAATCCATTGTTATAGATAAAATATTAAAAAAATCACAAGTTTTTTTTTTTCAAAAATATAAGAGCTCGATATATATTATGGATTTTAAAAATATTATGAAGAGAGAAGATTGGCTCGAAAATATTTGGAGTTTTTCCTTATTTCACTATTATAGATTAAATGAAAGAAAATAATAGGAAAAACAATTTAGAAATATAAAATTTTGATATGTTTAGGGTTTGCATATTTTTGTGGGGTTGATCTTGAATAGGAGATGTCGGAAATTCCATAATAGTTATTTTTGAAAGCCAACATTTGGAGTTTATAGTAATGTTTTGATGGGACCAATCCATGCTATATGATTTAATCAACTGATAAATTATTGATTAAAAATAATTATTTTATTAACTAGGGCTTAGCATTGATATTTTCGATTTGGCATTGATTGCTATGTTAATGAGTTTGTACGTCGAGAGGACACCTATATTGACCTTTGCCTTCTGTCCCATGTTTGGCTAAACCCTAGGATGTTGGTTTTCCCATGTCATTTTCACTATACTCAGTTTTTGTTGTAAGCACTGTGGTTCTCCGGTGACTGTCGTTGTTATGCAACAATGTCCTGTTCGCGCCGACTATGGCTTCCCCGTTGGTAACTGGCAACTGTGCCTCAATCTTTTTTTTTGGTTTACACTCTTGCTGGCCTGGCTCTGTTAGTTGATTGTTGAACTATTGTGAGGATCTCTACTACTTTGGTGGCTGAATGCTCAATGTCTCATCTTCGTTTCTCGCTTGGTCTTTTGGGGTTTGCTTATGGTTCCTCTACTACTTGTATGGTTGTATAATCAATTGATTGTGTTTGCATGCATCTATGCTCAGGTTGCAGCCTCGACAGGACCCTTCCATTTAGTGTTTTCCCTCTCTAGCAATGTAAGTTTTCTCTCCCTGATGAAGATTATGCTCCCAACTTTTTTGTGCACTAATAAACTTGGCTCGTTGTGAGCAAGGTTTTGTTTTGTGACGGTCGCAATCAGTTATGACTCTCCTTGTCCAGCATTTCTATCGAGAGTGTAAGTTCTTCTCACATGCTCTTTCTCTTCCTATTAGTCTTCACTATCGTTTTGTTTTGCTTTCAAACAAAGGTGCTAACGCCTTGTTGTGTTGTCTATGTAGGTCATTAGGCTTTGGCTAGAGTATCCCTCAGCTCCTTCTTTGAATGGAACTCGTAGGATCTTTCCTTGTTGTCTCTGTTTGGTCGAAGCGTTTCTGGTTGTCTTTTCTTGTACTCGACCTGAGTTCGGTTATAATGTCGTTCGATTGTGAGCAATTTTGGTTTTTTGGTTCAGTTGAATGAATAATGTGGGTTCCGCTGTGAACTATAATGAATTTTTGTTTAAGGGCTTAAACCCTAACCCTCTTCCCGTTGCTCTACTCCCGAAGGAGGGTTTCCTTGCCTTAAGGACTGTTGGACCTTGGACTTGTAATTATATGGTTGGAAACACACTGTTTGCTATTGTAATTATTATGAAAAATTAATGAAAAGGATTTTGTATTAGTGCACACATGATTACCTCTAGCTCGAATTCAATTCTGTGACTGTATTTGTTAATGATGACTCGTTGTAGCGTACTCTCGTGCCTCTATAGATTCTTAGCATGCAAAGGAACTATGATTTCTGTCTTTTTTGTTTGTATCTATCTTTGTCTTGTAGCTATGCTTTTGTTTGTCATTTATCTTGGAGATTCGCCTCTGTTCTACAAGAAAGGATGTTGACAGATTGTTTGACTGTATTTTTATTACATATGCCAAGAATTATATGATAGGGACATAATAACTATTCAAATGGACTCAAGAAAATGAAAAGAAAATAACTTTTTTTTGTACTATTCTTCTCTGCCCAAACAAATGTCGAACCCCCATCCATGTTGTGTACATCTATTTTATAATCTTTATAATAGAGTTAAGAAAACTATTTGCAGTTGCTTGTTTAGTTATGCAGTTGTTAACTATCTTGTTGTTTTGATTCTTTCGTTCTGTAGAACACAAAGATAATATTTTCTTTCCTGTTAATTTTTTTCTTCAAAAGTAAATAATTGTGATGATAAACTAAACAAAAGACCAGACAACCATGTGTATGCAACTACTTCTACCTGACTGTACTGTCCCTAACTACCTATTAATATAGACAAAGACATAAAACCAAGTCCTAATATTATTCTTAACTAACAAACACAAATGAAATTCGAATTACTGATAAACCTATCCCCCTTTGTTTAGACCAACACCCGGTCATGGCACCCTTAGATGGATGTTCCTACATCAAGCTCCCGGGATAAGAAAAATTCATGACTCCCGTCCATGAGCTGCTCGACTGAATAACCCACCTGCTCTATCTATCTAGCATTAAGCCATGAACTATCTTCAATAGGATGGTTCTTCCACTGAACTAGATATTGCAAATACTCTTTCCATCGAGTTCTCTTGGCCACCTGAGTATTGAGGATCCTCTCGATCTCGAGGGGCTGAGCGTAAGGCATTTGTCTCATCCAAGATTCATTTCCTTCCTATATGTCTTGTGTAGGCTATGTTGTACTATCTTCTTCTAGATCAGTAGTCTACGAAAACAGGTCTGCCACATTAAAGATGGCCGAGATGCCTATTCCTAGTGGCAGCTTTATTTCATAAGCATTGGCTGAAAATTTCCGGAGAATTTCACAAGGACCTATCTTTTTGTACTTTAGGTTATTGTAGGCACCTCTAGGAAAACGTTCCTTATGCAGATGTTCAAGGACTTCATCCCCTAGATTGAATTGTACCTCTCTCCATTTCAAATCTTCTTGCTGCTTATATTTTTTACTGTTTTCCTACAAATTATTTTCACCTGCTCATGCAAATCATTCATCGCTTTAGTGAATTCTTCCCCATCAGCACTCTGTCTTTCTTTCTATTCTAGATCTTGTAATTCATGCACTCCACGAGGATGCATGCCATACGAAATCTGGAAAGGACTGTAACTCGTGCTGCAATTGGGTGAGTCGTTATAAGTGAACTCTTCTTGGGCAAGTACTCTATCCCACATTATTGAATTTTCACCAATAAAACTTCGTAGCAGGTTCCCCAGACTCATGTTTACCATGTCTATTTGCCCATCGGCCTATGGGTGATAAGCAGAGTTGTAACTCAACTGCATGTCCATCTTCTTCCACAAGGTGTGTAAAAGTGCCCTGTAAGCTTCATGTCCCTGTTAGAGAGAATGGACTTAGGTAGACCATGTAGTCTGATGATCTCTGTAAAGAACAAGTGGGCCATCTGAGTGGAACCACTGGATTTTATGCAAGGGATGAAATGCTCCATCTTCGAAAATCGGTCCATTACTACCATCACCGAATCATAACCCCGCCATGCCCTTGGTAGACCCAAGACGAAGTCCAAGTTGATTGTGTCCCACAGTCTACTTGCAATGGGAAACGACATGTAAAGTCTCGCATTTTGATTGTGTCCCTTTGCCAATTGACACACTTTACATTTGGTCACAAATCTCTGCACATCCCTTCACATTTGTGGCCAATAATAAAAATGGTTGAGCTGCTCTAATGTCTTTTCTATGCCGAAAGGTCTGACAAGACCTCCACTGTGCTTCTCCCAAATGATATTCTCTCTCATTGAGCAGTTGGGGATGCATAACTATCCCACTCTAAACAATAGTTTCTCCTACAAATTATAGTCCAACAATGGACTATTGTCTCTCACCAATGGATTCTGATAGGCTTCATATCCCTCCTCAAAATTTGTGTCAGTTTGATACAATTCTTTCAAGTGCTCAAAGCCTAGCACTTGTATCGTACTCTCCTACAAGAGTAGGGCTCTTCAGCTCAACACATCTACCACCTTGTTGACCTGGCCGCTAATGTGTTTCAATATAAAGGTGAAACTCGGCAAATATTCAACCCACTTAGCATGCTTGTGATTCAGCTTATGCTGTTGCATCACATATTGCAGTCCAGAATTATCTGAGAAAAAAACGAACTCATTCCCCAACAAATAGTGTCTCTAGTGCTTCAGTGCTTGGACGATAGCATGGAATTCCTTATCATATGATGAATACTTTTGCCTACTCTCATTCAACGTCTCGCTGAAAAATGCAACACATTTTTCTTCTTGGCTAAGTATAGCTCCAATGGTTGTATCACTTGCATCACAGCAAACCTAAAAAAGCTTTTTGAAATATGGTAATCTTAGGATTGTCTTTCTGTGATTTTCCTCCTAAGTAGCTGAAAACTCCTTTTTTCTACCTCGGTCGAATGAAAAGGCTGACTTGCCTTCTTTATAGTGTCCAACATAGGTGTGAAGATTTCACTAAAATTTCTTATAAATTTTGGGTAAAAACTTGCCAACCTGTGAAAACTACGTACCTCAGATAGACGTTTTGCGGATGGCCAATTAACAGTTGCTGCAATCTCCTCTAGGTCCATCTTCAACTTGTTTTTTGCAATCACGAAACCCAAATAAACCAATTCTTTTTTCATAAAAGTACACTTTTTCAGATTTATCAAGAGCTTATTGTGCTGTAATTTTTCCAGCACTTTTCGAACATGTCGAAAGTGTTCCTCTCTCATCCTGCTGACAATTAATATATCATCCAGGTAAACTATTACAAACTTCCCAATGTATTCTTTCAACATTTCATTCATTAACCACATAATGGTGTTGGGTGCATTGCTTAGTTCGAATGGAATTACCAGCGACTCATACAGTCCCTCGTTGGTCTTGAAGGTTGTCTTCGACTCATCCCCTTCTCGAATTCGAATCTGATGATACCCACTCTTTAAATACATCTTTGAAAAATATGTTGCCCCGCTCAGGCAGTCCATCATATCGTCCATCTGTGGTAGTCGAAACCTGTACTGAATGGTAATCTTATTGATGGCCATCAAATTTGTGCACATTCACCATTCTCCTCCCTTCTTGGGAGCGAGAATTGTTGGAACTGCGCAGGGGCTCAAACTTTCCCTTATTAGCACTTTAGCTAGCAATTCATGCACCTGTTTTTCAATCTCGTCATTGTCTTTGGGGCTCATCTGACATGCTACCTTATTCAACAAACTTGATCCCGGTATAAAGTCAATATGATAACTTATACTTCTCTTAGGAGGCAGTTTATCTGGGGAGTCATCCACTACTATATGGCTAAACTCCTATAGCATCTGCTGAATTTTCGTCAGTTGATCTGACACCTTTGTGTGTGTCAGCACTGTCTTCGCTCTTCTCACAACAAAATAGCTTACTTCACTGTCTTCAATATGCTTTAAAAACTATTTTCCGCCCATTAACAACACTCTCGTACCACTTGTTTCCATTGTCTCTTCGTCCTTGATGGGCACAAGTGTGTGCTTGATCCCATCTTTGACAAACGTATAACAGTTTGTCTTCCCGTATTGTACTACTTTCCTTTCATACTACCATGGTCTACCTAGCAGTATGTGACATACATCCATCGACATTATGTCACAAATGACCTTATTCTTATATCTGCCAATATGGAACTCCACTTCGCATTGCTCATCCACCAGTAGTTGATGACCTTTTTGCAGCCATGATACCTTGTAAGGAATGGGGTGCTTCAACCACTTAAACCCCAACTTCTCCACCATCTCCGAGGAAACCAAATTATCTGTACTCCCACTATCGATAATCAACTTACAACATTTATCGTGTCATTTACAAACTGTCCAGAACAAAGCTTTTCTTTGAGTTTGTTCAGCTATGTCTTTGTCTCATTTCAGTAACACCTTGTTCAAAACTAAGGTTTCCCCTATTTTCGGCACATTTTCTGCTTCTTGGGGAGGTAGCTCTACTTCCTCTGGTTGTGTGACATACACACCCCTCTATACAACTTTCTCCACCACTGGACACTCAAAAGATCTGTGCCCCCACTTGTGGCAGCTGTAGCACTGATAATTGACTCCTCTGCCTCAGCCATTTCCCCTACCTCACGGATATGGCCTCCCACCTCTTGTGCTGTCACCTTTTTCTATTTTCCCAGAAGCTTTGGAACTGCTACCTTCTTCACTATTATTGGCAGTTCGGCCTCTTCCATAAGACTGTCCCCTTCATCTACCAGTTCCCCATCTTCTCCTAGCATTTTGTTTTCTGGTGATCTTCTCCTCTGCTTTCATAGCACTCTGATATGCTTCTTCTATATTTTTCAAGGAAAGAATACTAATTTCATCTAATATTTCCAATCTCAAACCATTTACATACATGGTTGTTTTCTCCACGGTGTCCTCTGTATAATTAGCCCTTAAGTTTACCTAGTAGAATTCTTTAGTGTATTCCCTTACTGTCATCCATTTCTTCTTCAGATTCTGAACTTGCCGATGTAGTGCAATCTGGTAATCCTTAGGTAGAAATATCCCTTCAAACTTGGCCGCCATCCTTGACCACTTCTTGATTGGCAACTTGTTCATCCTCCTTCTCTCTGTTTAGACATTATCCCACCACAGGGCTGCATGTCCCTTCAACTTTTTCACAGCGAACTTGACTCTCTGGTCTTCACTGACCTCTTCGCACTCAAAATACTTGTCCAATTCGTTGATCCAATCCAACAAAACTTCTGTGGACAAGCTGCCATCATAATTTGGGATTTCTGGTTTAGGCTTGCTACTCGCCAATAGGACCAACCTCAACAGTCTCATTTTCGACCCTTCTTCATCTGATCCATCTTTTGTCACTATGGCTTCTTCTTCGTTATCATCTCCTATCTCTAGATCCCTTCTTCTCCTTGCTTCAACTGCCCCCAAACCGGTAGTAAGGATCCTGATCTCCTCCCCCAATCCTTCCTTTGCTATCCTCCGAGCACCTCTTGCATGAACTCATCCTCCTACCTCCATTTCTCAAACCAATTCTAAATCCTGCTTTGATACCACTATGATGGGACCAGCCTGTGCTATATGATTTAATCAACCCAATAAACTGTTGATTAACAATGATTAAAAATAATAATTTTATTAACCAGAGGTTAGCACTCATATTTTTTATTTGGCATTGACTGTTGTGTTAATGAGTTTGTATGCCAAGAGGACACTTGTCCTAGCCTCAGGCTTCTGTCTCGTATTTGGCTAAACCCTAGGCTATTGATTTTCCCCAGGTCATTTTCACTATACTCTATTTGTGTTGTGAGCGTTGTGGTTCTCTGGTGACTATCACTGCTATCCAACAATGTCCTGTTCATGCCGACTATGGCTTCATCGTTGGTAAGTGGTAGTTGTACCACAATCTTTTTTTTAGTTCACACTCTTGCTAGCTTGACTTT
Source organism: Pinus taeda (assembly GCA_000404065.3). Classification (NCBI taxonomy): domain Eukaryota; kingdom Viridiplantae; phylum Streptophyta; class Pinopsida; order Pinales; family Pinaceae; genus Pinus; species Pinus taeda. The sequence goes on along the minus strand of APFE030736701.1, from coordinate 264,979 downwards.
GCTATTCATTGGTTGAACTATTGTGAGGTTCTCTGCTCCTTTGGTGGCTCGATGCTCACTGTCTCATCTTCATTTCTCGCTCAATCTTTTGGGGTTTTCCTATGGTTCCTCTGCTACTTGTATGGCTATATAATCGGTTGATTGTGTTTGCATGCATCTATGCTCAGGTTGCAGCCTCGACAGGACCCTTCCATTTAGCGTTTTCCCTCTCTAGCAATGTAAGTTTTTTTTTCCTGATGAAGATTATGCTCCCAACTTTTCTGTGCACTAATAAACTCAGCTCCTTGTAAGCAGGGTTTTGTTTTGTGATGGCCATGGTCAGTTATGAATCTCCTTGTCCAGCGTTTCTGTCGAGAGGGTAAGTTCTTCTAGAATTCTCTTCCTCTTCCTATTAGTCTTCGCTCTCTTTTTGTTTTGCTTTCAAACAAGAGTGCTAACGCCTTGTTGTGTTCTCTATGCACATCACTGGGCTTTGGCTAGAGTATCCCTCAGCTCCTTCTTCAAATGGAACCAGTAGGATCTTTCCTTGTTGTCTCTATTTGGTCAAAGAGTTTTTGGTTGTCTTTTCTTGTATTCGACCTGAGTCTAGTTGCAATGACATTCGGTTGTGAGCAATTTTCATTTTCTGGTTCGATTGAATGAATAACGTGGGTTCCGCCGTGAACTATAATGAATTTTTGTTTAAGGGTTTAAACCCTAACCCTCTTCTCGCTTCTCTGCTCCCGAAGGAGGGTTTCCTTGCCTTCAAGACTATTGCATCTTGGACTTGTAATTGTATCGTTGAGAACACACTGTTTGCTATTGTAATTATTATGAAAAATTAATGAAAAGGATTTTATATTAGTGCGCACACGATTACCTCTTGCTCGAATTCGATTTTGTGACTATATTTGTTAATGATGACTCATTGTAGCGTACTCTCATGACTCTATAGATTCTTAGCATGTGAAGGAATTATGTATTTGGTCTTTGTTGTTTGTACCTGTGTTTGTCTTGTAGCTATGCTTTTGCTTGTTGTTTATCTTGGAAATTCGCCTATGTTCTACAAGAAAGGATGTTGACAAATTGTTTGACTATATTTTTATTACATATGGCAAGAATTATATGATAGGGACATAATAGCTATTCAGATGGACTCAGGAAAATGAAAAGAAAATAACTCTATCTTGTATTATTCTTCTCTGCCCATAAAAATGTTGAACCCCCGTCCATGCGATGTACATCTGTTTTATAATCTTTACAATATAGTTAAGCAAACTATTGGTAGTTGCTAGTTTAGTTATGTAGTTGTTAACTATCTTGCGGTTTTGATTCTTTCGTTCTGTAGAACAAAAAGATAATATTTTCTTTAGTGTTATTTTTTTTCAAAAGTAAATAACTATGAAGATAAGCTAAACAAAAGACCATACAACCGTGTGCATGCAACTACTTCTACCTGACTGCACTTTCCCTAACTACCTATTAAAAAACAAAGACATAACACAGGCTCCTAGTACTATTCTTAACTAACAAACACAAATGAAATTCAAATTACTGATGAACCTCTCCTCAGTTGAGACCAACACCCGGTCATGGCACCCTTAGCTGGATGCTCCTGCATCATGTTTAGTGTATGACATTCTATAAATGCATTAACCTAATAATTGAAATTACTACATGTTTGGCCAACATGATTAATGTATATATTAATAAAAGTGTATACCCAAAATGTAGTGCTCAAAAGAGAGAAAAGAAGATGGTAGAACAAACTAGAGAAAATGAGTCTACCATATTTTTTTGGGATTTCATGCTTATTTTTAATAATAAAAAGAAAAACAAATTGGAAGAAGTACATTCTTCTAGAAAGAAAAAAACAACAAAAAAGAAAAAACATCTTACTATAATTTCAAAAATAGACCAGCATTCCTTGCTCTCTATTCATATACACAAATTTCCATCGTCAAATTAAAAGATCTTATGTAAATCTAAATCTTAATTATTTATTTTTTAATCTGGTAAAATACTCAAAAAAACTAAAATTAAATATATTTATTATTTAATTATTAAAATTTAAATATTACATGAAATTCAAAATATAAAAGAAAATGCAAGCTTAAAATTAATATCTAAATATAACTTAAGAGAAAAGAGTGACATATTCAACGATTAGTCCGTCTTTAACCCACAATACTTTCTCCTCCACATTAATAATATAAATATCTAAATAACCAACAATACAGGAAGGTTACCTTATACCTCAATTAAAAATAATGCAGTAAGGTTATCCAATATTTTAATTAAAAGAAAATCAGATTCACCAGCTAATAACTTAATGAGAAACAACGAAAAAAAGTGCAATAAAAATATACAACGGAGAAAAACATTTTTGCATCCATTACAACACTAAGCAGCAAGTGAGGAGTCTCATAAAACGGAAAATAGAAAAGTAGGTCTCCAAAAGTGGCTCTATTTGGATTCTGAATTAACATTGAAATCGTTTATAGTACCAAGAAAAATGACCATTCTTTATGATACCCATCTTTTGTGTATGAAAGTGTATGGGAGGTAAACCAGTCCAACTTTCTTGATTATTAACATTTTCCACATCGCTAGTGGATGTTTTTGTCTGTATTTATTAATTTTTTTTTAATATAAATTTTCCATGTTTCAAAAGATCTTCATAATATTATAAAATTTCAATCAATATTTTCATAAACTTGTATAGCTTCGGTGACTTAATTAAATTGATGTCATGGCTTGGAGTTTCAATGCATCTCTTCATCAATTAGTGTATCAATGTGAATCACTAAATAATTTTCCTTATATTCCAAATATTCCTATGAAGAACCATAACTACATGTTATGAACGGAAGACATCATCTTTAACTACATGTTATGAAGGGAAGAAATCATCTTTTAGGTGAAAGTAGGGACATAACATTGTTCAACTATTTTTATTATTTTATACTACATATTGAAAATAATCTATTATCTCTCTTAATATCTAAAACCATATTTAATGTTTAATCTACTATCTTAAGTTGGGCTCCTTTTAAATATTTTTGAGTTAAATCCCTCTACTCCATAAAATCGTATTTAAAAACCATATTTAATGTATTTTGGAGGAAATTCCCCAAGGTATGCTCTCCATATGAGTATCAAACTAGAATTCAACCCAGAATATTCTACGGTTGAATGAGTTTACATATTTGAAATTTGTTGTCATTGTAATAGTAATGGATCAGATATTTGATAAAAAATAGTCTATATATTTGATTTGAAATTCATTGGTGTTGTAATATAAATATATATATAATTGACACAATTTAATTTATTCACAATATTAAAAGAATGTTTAAACATCATATTGATTGGATTTGTAATAATCTATTTGTTTTTATAGTGATGATTGTTCTATATATTTGATTTGAAATTCATTGGTGTTGTAATATAAATATATATATAATTGACACAATTTAATTTATTCACAATATTAAAAGAATATACCATGAATGTTTAAACATCATATTGATTGGATTTGTAATAATCTATTTGTTTTTATAGTGATGATTGTTTTTTTCATATTTCATAATTTTGGTATTGTAATAGTAATGGATTAAATATTTCATTTAAAAAAAAATCATTGAGACTATTTAATTCATTCAAAACATAAAAGAATATACAATGAATGTTTATTCATCATATTGATGAGATTTGTTATAATCTATTTTATTTTATAGCAATAATTATTTTTTCTCATATCCTATAATCTTCCTCTGCACATCAATTTCTTCTTGTACATTGGCTTGTGGTACTGTAATTTCAACTAAAGAAAATCATGTAGAGTTGCCTTTGTTGGTATTTATTACAAAAGGCTTTATGATAAGACAAACTTTTTATGAACAATAATTTTTTTTTGTGTTTTTTTCTTTTTCTCATCACTTGTTTCTTCTTTCTTACAAAGGTGAAATTTTATAGTGTGGATAATTCATCAAGGTATAGGAAAGCATCATTATCCTACAATAATCATTGTTAGAGGAATTGTAGTAGCAAAACTTCAAGGGTTGTATAGCTCTTCCATTGGTTATTTATCTATTTTGTTAATAATATTTTACTTCATTTTTACTTATTCATTTTAATTCTATTGTTGGCATTATTTATCAACCTTACCATTAGTCCCAACATATCTTCTAGATTCTTTTTTTCTTTTATGCTTTCTATTTTTTCTTTTTTTAGTTATTGAACCTGCTTCACCATACATTTCTTGGCTTTTTATATCATTACTAGGAACTCCGACTTCATATATAGCCTCCAATACAGTGTTTTATCACTCTGGAAATATTTATGCTATGCCGATGCCATTCTTGATTCTTCGTTTTTACTTCTTTATTTCCATTCTATTTCTATTTGTTGCATTTTCCCTCTTACTCCATAAAAAGTAAGGGATATTATTTTTGGTATCTCAATTTCATTATCCTAATTTTAATAAGGAAAACATTATTAAATTCAACACTATGTTTTTTAAAATTACCTACAGGATTATGAGCCTGATATCTCTTCAATGGAAAGTGATAAGTTGTATTTTCTCTCATTCCATTCTATCCTATGAGGAATTAGTCAATCCATATAATCCTACAAATAAGTTATATGTGGGAAATTTTTTGTTATAATTATTTTTATGATAGAACTTATGATAAGTTATAAACCGATGAAGGTGAATTTGATATAGACTTTTTTGAATTAGAGGCTTATTAATAAATAATATATAAATAAATGACTACCACAATTCTTATATATTTTGACCATTAATCAATGTATTAAGAAATGGTCATTTTTACCTTTTGATTTTCCTTTAGAGAGATTATTGGGAATGGTATAAAGTATATTATCTTACTTAGTGGCACAAGCAAGTGGTCATGGACTTTAGAATATTGATACATGTATTTATATTACAAAAGATATTTGTATACACATGAACAAGAGGCTATTCTAGTTACCAGGACCATATCATAGTTGTGAATGAGTTAGAACTTCATAATTATTGCACAACATCAGATTAAATGAACATTTTTGAAGGATTAGGAGATTAATGAGGCCTATATATCCTTATATATTATGCTAATGAATTAGACAATATGGTTCTTCTACTTTAATATTACACAATTTTTAGAGTTTTGTCAAGCTAGTGGAACAAAGGCTATGTTAAAATCAGAATAGGAATTCTCCCTATAGAACCTACATATCAATGAATATAAATCATATATTTACCCCTAAAAATAGTGGTGGGAAAAGTTGTAGTGTCTAAATTTGAATATATTATCTTCATCGTACCATTCAGTAAGAATATTGTAACAATGATAGGAATGAGTAAGTTCTCACATAAATTTAGTTTCCAAGTATGCTTCGACCTTCATAAGAGTGTATATGCTTCCAACTTATTTGGAAGGAAAGTGATTATGTGCTCAAAAAAAAGCTCAAAATTCAAAGTTGTTGGACTGGTGTGGAATCTGGACGGCCGCTTAGTGCTCATCATCCTAAATCTAATGTAACTCGTTTCATGCAAAATGAACTTTGCATGCTCCCATAAATGAGTTTTGTTAAATTTTCCAAACAAGCGATTTAAAAAAAAAAATTGCAGCTCAGCCAGTAGTCCATACTACTAATGTGGCATTCACTAGGCAAGGTATATGTAGAAGTTTGACTTGGTCAATGGGTTTTCTTTGGAAAATCACAATGCCACAAGTGGCTTCTTGTTATTGGTTGAATTTCAACGTTTTTGATTGGTTGGAGGGGTGTCCAACCATAGGCTGACATGTGGCCCACCCGGAGGCCACTATGGCGCAGCTCGAGAGGCCACCAAAATTATGTTCAAAGTTCAAGCGGAGACAGTAGGGTTTGATCCCACGACCTCCCAACAATATTCCAAAGTCTCTGCCAATACGTCATCGAGGAGTTACTTCCCCTTATTGTTTGCAGGTTCTATTTGAAGTTTAACCAAGCTATTTGGGGTGGGGCTTCATCATCGAACCAACCCTTAGTTACATTACCACGCATGTGACCACCAAAGGAGGAGGAGTGGGCACCCGACCGACAGGGTCAGTTCGTTGGTCTTAACCCTGGGCACATGGCTATAATTTATAGAACATAAGCATCAGTAGACATTTAAAGAATCTAACAATCTCACCTGGTTTTCAGTGAAATTGTCACCCCGTTAGCGCGTTTTGGGATGAAATTTTAGGATGGTGTTGGATTTTTGGAATTTGTAGTACGATTAGGAGAATACTGGGAGAGACCATAACATCTTTAGTTTTTGACCAATTCAGGAGCAGAAAGACGATACACAGGAATGTGTAGGCATTCTGGAGCCATTGGAACACGTCTCAGAGCTTTCTAATCATTATAAACTGATGTATTCTATTAGGTCACTATAATACTAGTGATTACCCCATTACTATTGTAGTTGTATCCCTTATTAACATTGTTGTGCCCCTATTGTCCCCATATTGTTATTACTGTGCCCCATATAATCCCTCTATTATTATTTTTGAGCCATTATATTATTATTGTTGGGTTATATTGTGACTCCTTAGACTCCTATATATAGAAAGGAGGTTTTGTCATTTGAACCATCAAAGAATCATTCATTTTTGTAATGCAAAGGAGGTTTCTCCCTCGAATAGGCTGAACTATAAGGCGTTGATCTATCTTTTCTATCTTTTTGTGAGCTAGTTTCATAACATTTTGGTATCAGAGATTTGGATTCTAGGGTTTCGCTGCTCCAAATAGGTCATCGTGGCATTTTCGCTATAAATTTTTCTGCAATGTTTCAGTAGTGAAAAAAACCCATTTAAGACAAAATTGCAGTGAACCTTGGGTCCGAATTTTAGACCTTCTCGCACCATATTTGTGGAGATATGATCTAAGGAATTTGGTCTTTTTGCAGACTCCTGAATTAAATTCCAAATAGGTGACCTGAGGAAAATCGTCATAACTTTCTCTTTGAGTATCAGATTGAAATTTCGTAGGAAGGTAGAGAAAGAGGATGGACCGTAGTTTCTTGTATATATTTTACAGAGCCAGAGGTCAAAAAATGACATGTGACACGTCGTACAAGTTCGCTCTTCTAGACTAGTCTATAATCAGGTCACTGTGGGAGATTTGGCATAACTCTTCCTTGGAGAATCAAATTGGGATAATACTGGTGGCATTGGAAAGAGGACACAGAGGGGTACTATAAGCCACAATTTTAGAACTAGATGATCCAAAATTACAGAGATACACCAAAGGCAATATTGAGCTCCTACAAAGTGAAAAAAGGTGTGTAGATTTTTTTAAATTTTTGCTTAAGCTTGGTTTGAAAAATTATTTTAAAGGAATTCAAAGGGCATAGTAGAGCATTATTATTGGTAACTGATCCCTCGAGGAAGGAAAATGTAAACACCAAGTAAGTAACCTAAAAGATCTAGAATGACTCATGAAGAAGAGGAAGAAACGCTACATGATATATCAAAATTACAAGACCAAGTGTAACAAATTTCACTCTCACAAAAGCTAACAGAAGCTAAGATAAATGGCGCGGAATCTAAAATAAATGGTGTGGAAGCTAAGGTTGACGATTTGAAGATAGATTGGACAAATTTTCTACAAGAAATACTTAATAATCGTGAAAAGGTAGTAAAGGAAACTCACGATGCGAACAAAAGAAATGTTAATCATGATTTCATAGACTCTAATGTTCGATCGAAGACCCACCATATTCCAAAAATCGATATGAGCAAGTTTGATGGCAAGGATCCCACAACATGGATATTACATATGGATCAACTTTTCGATCTAAATAACGTGCAAAACACAAAAAAGGTACGTATTTCAACTTTATATTTGGAACTAGATCAATCTATATGACCTATCAATGGCTTTTCTCTCATAAAAAAATTATCACTTGGGCAATTTTTACGGAAGAACTGACAACACATTATGAGAATATAAAAAGAAACACTTTTTTTAGCCAATTGATAAGTCTCAAATGAAAAGGTTCAATAATGGAGCACATTAAGGAGTTCCAAAAATTGAACATAAGGGTAAAAAATATTCCAGAGGAGCTTAGGATTGACGTGTTCATAGGGACTTTAGAGGATAATATCCAACATGATGTTCGCATTTGGGAACCTGATTCATTAGAGAAGGCATTCAGGTTAGAAAAAAATGGAAAGCAAAATTATGGAAACCAAGAAGCATACCACTCACAACTATAAATATGGAAGTGTTGTTGCCCCTATTCTTCCACTACCTATAAGTTTGACACCACAACAATTGGAAGAAAAAAGAGCAAAAGGGCTTTGTTACAATTGTGATAGCAAATACACTAAAGGTCATAAGTGCACTGAGAAGAAATTATTCTACATAGATTGTGAAGAGGAAGAAGAAAAGGAGCAAGAATGGTCAAAAGAAGAGGATATACTCCAGGAAGCAATCCTAGAAAAAGAAGAAATGAATCTAACCATATCTTGTAATGAATTGGTTGGAATTACCACTACTCAAACCATCAAGATAGAAGGACAAATCAAGAAGAAAAAGGTAATAGTGTTGATTGATTCAGGAAGTACCAAAATTTTATTCATTGTGAGGTAGCAAAAGAATTGAATTGCTTCCTATAACCAGCACCAGAGTGTCAAGTGATGATTGCAAATGGAGGAACAATAAATTGTTGTGGAAAGTGCCATAATATCAAGCTATCCATGGGAGAATATGTATTAACTAGCCCAATGCTTTCCATTCCAATGGGAGGTGTTGACGTTGTACTAGGAGTCCAATGGCTACAATCCTTGGGTACAATAGCTTTTAATTTCCAAGAACTTTTCATGAAATTTTCTATCGAAGGAAAGGAACTTGAATTAAGGGGTATTGTAGCGAAAATGGGAAAGATAATTAGCTCTAATGCTATGAAAAATCTTCTAAAAAAGGAAAAAAGAGGTGTAATTGCACAATTATGTTTGCTAGATGTTTCCACACCAAAATCATTTATTTCTCTAGATCTCCAAAACGTCTTCGAAAATCATTCCAAGGTATTTGAGACTCCCAAAGGTCTCCCAACTATTCATGATCATGCTATTCATCTAATTCCAGGAAGTGTTCCTCCAAACATGGGGCCTTATAGATATCCCTATGCCCAAAAGAGTGAAATTGAACGTATGGTTGCAAAAATGCTAGAGGCTGG